>LOJH01022999.1:8834-19674 GCA_001685095.1 Ellobius talpinus | reverse complement strand
GCATACAGCCTAGCTTTCCCTGCCTAGTTCTGTTCTTCCCTGCCATAGGCTCAATGGTGTAGGAGGTCTTTCTGTCTTTGTGTTTCTTTCATTGGTTAATAAAGAAACTGCCTTGGGCCTGTTGATAGGGCATAAATTAGGTAGGTGGGGAAAACTAAAATGGCATGCTGGTAAAAAGGAAGGCAGAGGGAGAGAATCATCATGGATCTGCCACCAGAGATAGATGTGCTGGAAATTTGCCTGTAGGCCATGACCTCATGGTGATACACAAATTAATAGAAATGGGTTAAAGTAATATAAGAGTTAGCCAGTAAGAAATTAGTGCTAATGAGCCAAGCAGTGTTTTAATGAATACAATCTCTGTGTGGTTATTTCCAGGCTACCACGGCTGGGCCGAACAAGCGGGCCTTCTTTCTACAGATCTACAGTGTGACAGACAGAAAACACCCAGCCTTCAACCTTCACTATCACTAGGAATTGCCCTGAAAAGCCATGAGCAAAATAAAAGCTTACTGATTAAGAACTTTTATGATTATTGATCATGTGACAAAAGCTAACTGAGCTGGAGAATAAATTAAAGAATTGTCTACCCATAGTGCAAATTCCACTGTTCGAAGAAAGAAGACATCAGCTTAGAGTCTAAATTGAAGGAACAGTAGAAGTGGGGACATAAGGAGACAGTGATAAACAAAGCAAGGATAAGACCTGGCTATTCCTGTAAAGTTTAAATAGGCATTCTCAGCTTTGGTGTGTGAGGGGGTCCACATGGCCAACAGTAAGACCATTTGCAATGGTTAACAGGCATTAGAGGCTTTAGTAGACACTGAGCCAAAGACTCTATGTCAACAGTTCTCAACCTTCCTAATGCTGTTCCCTCATGCTGTAGCGATTCCCCAATCATTTCATTGCTACTCATAACTGTAATCTTGCTACTGATGAATCACAATGCAAATATCTTATATGCAGGTTATCTGATATGAAACCCCAAAAGGGGTTGTGACCCCTAAGTTGAGAACCACTGCTGTATATGTATTGTGTCTTAATCATCATAATAGTACGAGCAAATAAGCACTACAAACTTTACTGACTCCCTAAATGAGGAAATTGGGGCCAGCTTGGAAGAGTAGTTTGCCTGTGTTTACAGAGGAAAAGAAAGATGCAAGCAGGAATCTAGAATACCATTCCATAGCACGAGGAGATGGTGGTTAGGGCCACAGACTTGCTTTTGCTTTCTATGATCACTTTGCTCCTCTCAACCTCTTGTGTGCATTCATTATTTAATCCCTAGGGCCCCTATGGACTGGGTTATGCAGGTAACAAAGTGAGAGACAACTAGTGAGTATCCTTGCCCACAGTTTCACATGGACACCAAGTAGTGGCAGTGCTGGATTAGTGGCATGTTAATAGCTTTGGTCTCAGTCCACCCAAATGTGAAAAAGTATGACCATAATATTCTCTGTCTTTCTGGAACTGAATCGGCTTACTCGAGTGCTGAAAGACAAATGTGTCCAGAGCACTGTGATTATCTTCAGGCACACAGAGTGATGGATGACTTTTAGTTTATTCTACAGTCATTCTTAGAACCCACTAAGCTTGCTTGCTTGCCTCTTTCTTTTTTTGTAAGCACAGTTTTCTCATTTGTTGCCTTAATGTCAAATCATTTCAGTTTTGTTTTTCTGATGGCATAGTTTTAGGTGCTACTCTGCTAAGTTATAAATTCAAAGGACCCTTAATAGAGTAATCAAAAAAATGGGAATCATGATAAGCTTTCAGAGTTACTTTAGGAAGTATGAAAACAAGGAACTGGCCTCAGATCTGTTCACATACATTTTCACTGTCTAGCAGGAAAGTCTCAATAGATCCCATCCTTTTAGAGATGGCCTCTCTCTGGGTTCAAGCACAACAGTTACATCCCCAAGTACTAGCATCCAGGCAAGCATCACATCCTTACCTTGAAAGCAGCACCTCCATGGATGATAGATTTGATAAAAATCCCCAAGTCAGTTCCAGTTTCTCGGGATTTATTCCCTTTCAAGCTAACTCCGAGGCCAGCGGAGCCAGAATCATTTAGGGGGATCTCCAAGGTGAGCTGCTCGCTTGCTTCCAGGGAGAGCATGTAGCAGTCAGGTTCGCCTTTCTGTTGGGAAGAGTGAGAGAGGAGCGTTGATATCAGTTCACCTTCTCAGATGACTGAAGCAGATGCAGTTGACAAGACGGAATGGCTGGACCTCTAGCAGCTATTTTCCTGGCAGATAGAGACAGGTCACTTTACCTCTCTATCTCTCTGTAAGATGCTACCACCATGCCTGCCACACAGCAAAGCTCTCTCTGGGGATAGAATCTGGTTATGGCTGAAAAAGAGGCCACTTTGTGAGGTCAAGTTGTACAACTTTAAACATTCTGTAGACATTTGGGAACTCGGTTGGGTATTTAAAATAACGAAACAGGCAGGATGTTAAACTCCACGAACGTCAGGTTGCAGAAGATTTTTCGAGATCATTCATTCTCCTCATCTTCATCCCACAAATGAAGATGCAGAGCTTAATATATAGAACTTTGTGAAAAGCTTGGAGAAATATTACACTTATAATTTAAAATATATACTTTGCCATGGAAACTGGAACATTAGTGAAGAGTATCAATAGGACCCAAATACGGAAATTTTTATTTTAAAGTTAGAGAAACATTTTTAATAGCTATCATTGAATTCAAATTCATCTTATCAAAAATCATGGGGTAAGCTTATATCATTGTCTAGCAGAGTCCCCTAAAAATAAATAGGTTCTTAGACTGCCATAAAAATTATGCACAATAAATATTCATGTGCTCTCTGACAAATGACACATACCCACTAGCAAACTAGCCTCCAAACGGAATGTGGTGGCAAAGGCAGGTTTATGGGCCAGCTCTCCTGGGAGAAATATGTGGTCAGTCATATGTGGTACAGAGGGTCTTCAGATATACAGTCATGAGAATCTGAGGGTACTGTGCATGATAATTGCATCACTGCCCCCCCCACAACTCTTCAAGCTTGCAGGGATGTGAAAGCACCACAGTGCTTAGCTGGAAAATTTGAAAATAAGATATTCCTGAAAACCATCCACTCATTCTAGGGCAGCAGTTACTTCCTCTCTGTAATTATGTCTAGAGAGTCTCATCTTAAGGTCGCTTTGAGGTGACTCCTCTGTAAAACTGTGTGTTTAAAACATTGTCACGAATGTCTGAATGTCAGTCTCAAATCTGTATAAAATCAGAAGTAGCAAAGAACCCATAATTAAAACAGGATTAAGGGGTCTGATCATGGCCAGATCCACTGACCTGACATTTTCAACTCTGAACAAAAAAGACAAGAACCCACATTTAACTTGTAAAGAAATGATTCTTTCAATTGCTTCCACTGTGAATGAGGTTTATTGGTAATTCACTGACAAAAGATTGTTCAAAGGAAGGAAACTTCATTGCTTAATTTAATAATTCTACTGTAGGTTTACATAGATATTATAATGTATTATATATGCATATACATATATATACATATACACATATAATATATGCATATATATGCATGTTTGTCATTGTATTAGCTAAGAAGCAAATAGCAATTTCATGTCTAGAGTCAAAGTTACCATTCCCGGTTGCTGGTTTGTTTTTTTTAACCCCCTCAATGGAACGTAAGAGCTCAACAGTAAATGTAAACATTTAGCCTTTACCATTGTCTTCCAATCTGCCTAATTTAGAATACATAACATTTTACAGTCATTTATGTTTCTGGGCCTCTCTGGGATTGGGTTAACTTAAGTCTAATAAAGTTATACAGAATTAAACTATAAATTAAAGGACAATTGTTCTCATTGTATGTTCTGAATATTTTAGGAAGTAAAACTAGAAAGTTCTTTGGCTACTACAAACAGAAAATTGTTTTAAAAAAACTAATTTGCTTTATAAATATAGTTATACATTGTTCTAGATGGGGACATGAGCAGATAAATGTACTCTTAGGATACATGACTGTGTGTGGCAAGTGTGTAGTGTCCTTACACATACCAAAGCAACGTGTAATACCATGTGGTGTATGACTGCACCTTCAATTCACATATTTCATGATCAAGGAGTTTTCACTTGACAACTATACTTGATAAGTAAGATTGACAGCCATGATTGACTGACAGACATGATTGTTTTACATGTATTCATACTTTTAATTGTTATCTCTCTGCAGAAACAAGCAGAGACCATGTTGAATTATGGTTACCTTTTCATTTCAAAGTTAAGTTCCTGACCTGCAAGAGCCAGAAATACGTTAAAAACAACAAACTAGTGGCTAACGACGATGGAGTTGACCCACTACAAGTACCTGACACGGGTTATAACACTTAGCTTCACAGCGACTCTAAAGGTTTATTCATTATCAGGGCCATTTTAAAGACGAAGGAATAATGGTGCATAGTAGCCAGGCACTGTGCTACCAGATCACAAGACTTGCAAATACAGAAGGTTTGTGATGCCCAGGCAGCATGACTCCTGGCTCCAATTGTATTTATTTTTAGTAAAAGGTCATGAACTGTTTATTACATGTCTAATATTCTGTAGACATTTTAACAAAATCACTGACATTTATCCATGATCTCTGATTACAGATGATACCAACCATGCTGTAAATTTATTATTAAATGATAAATGTATATATTTATAGTGTGTATATTATGTGTTTATGAATACAAGGCTGGGAAGATGGTTCAGTGGAAAAAAATGCTTGCTGACAGTGGATATGGAGTCTGAACTGGCCATCTCCTATGCCCCAGAAGTCTTTCAGTGGAGTAACTGAGACACCAACCAGCCACACTTTAGATCAACAGTCTGTCCTGTCTGCGGGAGATGCTGGGATAAGGGTGGTGCAGAAATTGCAGGAGTGGCCAACCAATGACTGGTCCAGCCTCAGACCCACGCCACAGGAGTGATTCTACGTCTGACACTGCCTGGAGTGCTAGGACCCAGAGGCTGAATGGCCCAGAGACCTAGGGTAGACCCAAATGACAACATAATGATGCCTAAAGATATGCTACTATTCCCATAGATTGGTGAGTACTCCAATTGTTATCAGAGAGACTTCATCCAGTTAACTGATGGAAACAGATGTAGAGACCCACAGCCAAACATTAGGCCAATCTCAGGGAATCCTGCTGAAGAGAGGGAAGAAGGATTTTACCAGCCAGAGGAGTCAAGGAAACCACAAGTAAACCTACAGAATCAACTAACCTGGGCTCATAGATGCTCAGAGTCTGAACCAATAACCATGGAACCTACATGAGACTAACCTAGGCCCTCTCCATATATGTGATAGTTGTATAGCTTGGTCTACTTGTAGGACTCCTAACAGTGGGAGCAGCAGTTGTCCCTAATACTTCGGCTGGCTTTTAGGACCCTATTCCTCATACTGGGTTATCTTTCTCAGCCTTAATACAAGGGGAGGTGCTTAGTCTTACTGAAACTTTATATGCCATACTTGGTTGATACCCATGGGAGGCCTGCCCCTTTCTTAACTGAAACAGAGGAGGAATGGATTAGTGGCGGAGAAGAGCAAAGGAGACATGAGGGAGGGAATGGTAAGAGAGGAGGGAGGGGAACCCACCTAGGATTTAAAATATATAAATTAATTTAATTTTCAAAAAGTGCCTGCTGTCCAAGCATAAAGACATTAGTTAGGATCCAGAGCACCACATAAACACACACACACAAAATGTATACATAGTAAACATGTATACATAACATGTATACATAAAAACACTGAACTTATTAACATAAGCATTACCTTAGATACATATTTTGAAGGCTGTGGGAATAATAGCCCTTAAGCCTGTTTTCAGTGAACTTTAAGAGTTCCATACATCGCTATGAATTATAGTCACCATCCAGTTAATGAAGTAGTCTCTAGATCACTCCTGTGTGAACCGAAATTTGGTACGTTTTGACTAATACCTTTCTAGACTTCTCATTCCCCGGTAATCACAATTTTACTTTCCACTTCTGGGTTTATTTTGTCTCTTTTTTAATCTTTTTGTTTCTTTTCTCTCTTTTTTCTTTTCTTTTTGAAATGATGGGTTTTCATTCTGTAGCTCCGGCTAGGCTTAAACTCGGGATTGTAACTTGGGATTATAAGTGTGAGCAGCATGCCTGGCAGCCTGACCGTTTACTACTGTGCCACTATACATCCGTGTGTCCCAGAGTTGTGGCCCATCATGACATCACATAGTCACAGGACATTTCAAGATAGATTCCTATAATGAAAGTAAAGTGATATGCAATTTATATTCTCTACCAACTCCAGTTATGCTTCACATCTTTGTTATGCTATAACGGACTCAAGTCATAATTAGTGGTTTCTAATAATGGCAAATTCCCAGGGGTGACGGAAGCCATTACAGTAGTTAACACAGCCATTTCCTTTCTTAGAAATAAATGTTCCTTTACCTAATGTACAAAGACAAAAATCAATATACTGAATGCCTCATACTAATAATCTTGGTTCAAACAAGCAACTCTAAAAATTAAACTCAAACCATGTCAAGCGACGTTCTGCAGTGAATGAGATGGAATAGAAAGCAATTGCCTATTCCAGTCCCTCTGATGAAGGTCAGAGATGTGGTCAACCTGAGGACAATGTCACATTCAGACGGCAGATGCTCCTGGCTTCCTGGCCTTTCAGCAAGATATCCTCCCACATGTGTTAGGAGGACCCCTGCCTTTTCCCTCTACAGATTTCTGAAACTCCCCATAAAAATACTAGTGTAGTAAGGGGAAGCTTGTGAATCACACTTTTAACTTATCTTCTCATTATTTTTTATAGCTTTTCATTGAGGTCATGCTTCTGGACACAAAGTCCTCAATAGTCCCAAGGTTAGGCTGGAATAGATACTCAAAATGCCCCCACTATGTATTCCTAAATTCATTGTTCCAGCACTGGCTAGGGACTAACTATATAGAATACTCAGTTTGGGCCTCAACCTTTGCGCAACTGACATTTGGGGCTCTGTGGGACTGTCCTGTGCATTGTACTTAAACACATCCCTATAGCATCAGTAGTGTTTCTACACCAGCTGTGCTAACTGAAAAGGCCGCAGGCATCGTCAGAAGTCATCTATGATTAAATTACATCCAGTTGAGAAACCACTGGTCTTGAACTAACGTTACCAAATGAAGCCAAATTTAAAAAAATGCCTGAGTTTAGAAAGTATAATAGATGTTGTTGGTTACACTGCTACTACTGATATGTTCCCAACTCCCAAGACAGTAAACACCCCTGCAAGTGGGCAGGTCTTCAGAACACAAGTTCACGACCAACATGTGGTTAAAACAGACTATTACAGTCACACATGTGCCTGTGTTTACAGTTAGATGACAGCGAATTTCTCAAGGCAGGTATTCAATTTTTGTGAGATGAGCAGAGCCGAGAATATGAAAGAAAATGCTACATTAATTAATACAACTTCCTTCTGAATGCTTCATATTACTTACACAAGACTCTAAGACCAAACTCTGTGACTATCAAGTACAGTGCACTAGGCTAGCTACACCAATATGATTGCTACTTTTTTAACTTATTAAATGTATATATACAATTGTATAAAATAATATTGACATAAGATGTGAGGCAAACTTTGTGTACATCCTGCTTCATGCTTCACTTGTGCCACACACGCGCTGCACCACACACAGATGCCATCCCACCTGCTGCCTACTCACCTGCCCCACTCTGTCTGGCTGGACACAAGAATCCTGCACTATGTAGTGTCCCTAAGTAGTGATAAAGGTTTACTCCAACAGCAGTGCTGCTATTTCCTTTTTATTTTATGTCTTTCCAACATTACTGAATTACTATAAAAGGAATGTTTGTAGGAAGAATGTATGACGGTATAAGAATGTTTTCTACATCATTATACTGCTAACTATAGAAATGGAAAAGATACCTTTAAAGGTATGCATGTACACGTGTATACATATTTATCTACCCTATTTGGAAACTGTACATAATACATGTTATTAGGTTTATTATAAGCGGTATTTAATTCTCTCGACTGTCTGTGGTATGTACATATTGTATGCATGTGTTTATGTTTTTAAACTCCATCAGTTACCTCAGATTGAAAGTGAGCATCGCAAAGAAATATTCATGGTACCAAGGTTTTAGAAGCACTGTGATCCAGTACCCAAAGCTATATTATCTGTCTATTTATCTACATACATTCATCTATTGGTCCATCCATGTATATGAAAATATACAGACACACATGCACACATGCAGACAGACAGACTTGACAGACACACACAAGCACACTTATAGAAAGTTTTATTAGATAATACTTGTCAAGACTGAAACTCATTCTGGTATTTTCTATGCTGTTCTTTTAAACCTTATGGGTTTTTTTTGTGTGTGTGTGTGTGACTACAATGTACTAGATTTAATCCATAGCCAAATAGTATATTGTAGTTTTCATTTTTGAACCACTGCATCCATGAATATGTAAACATTGTTTTAACTAAGAAAGAAAAAAAGCAAATGCAAAAAATTTGCAAATAAAGTTTAAACCAATTCTACAAGATATTTTAATATTTTATCACAACCAGTTATAATTTTAGCTATTTTCCCTCTTGTAAAAATTATTTTCAAGCTCCTATAGTATAGCATGTTTATAATATATATCATATAGGATGGTAAACATACCATGCTGGATGATTATATAAGATGGTACATATGTTATTCCTTGAATGCAGTTACTTCTTTAACTTTTTAATTCTCTGTAATGTTATTTACATATTCTATATCCTATTAAATGATATATATGTATATCTAAAACATATCAGAGTATATATAAATGGAAATAGAATAGCAGAGATATACAGACACAAGAAATAACCTGTTGCAGTTGGAACTCAGAGAGGAGTTGGGGCTACTCTGACATGACTCACAAAAGTTATTCTTTGCAAATTATAGTCTTTCAGTAATTTTATACCAAACATTTACTATGTACTGAACACCATATAATGCAAAATGGACAATTTACAAACACATAATTGGTCAAACCATTGGAGCAACATGGAAGCCTCTTTCTGTTCCTGTTCACTTATGCTATGTGAAGATGTAGTGTTTAAGAACAAGAAATAGGAACTGTAGGTGTCTCCACAGACCTTGTTGTACATAACCCCATCTATAAAACAAATACCCAAAGTAATCTTTTCATGTGAGAGGAAGGAAAATCAGCAGGAAGATGGATGGGCAGGGAGGCATCCATGTTATTAGTTTAAGAGTATTTCAAATGGGGCCATCTCTAGACACACAAATGTCCTGTATTGCAAAGTGGTGCTTGATTCACACACGCAAGAGGTAATAACCCAGCCTTTTAAATCCTGGGGGAAATGCAGCAGCCCACAGGGCCAGTGCTCAATTTCCCAGAAGCCCAGGCCAGACCTGAAAGCATCCATGCTGAACCTTTTATGGCCCTCATTTCATTAAATGCCATGCTTGGGGCTCAGCAGGAGCAAACTCTGAATGTCTTTGCCTTGCCTCCCAAATGTGTAATTAGCTTGTGTTGTGAGCGGCTTACTTTATGCAAGAATTATGTTTCACATACAATCATTTTGTCAATTACAAAAACTCAAACAAAGGGTTTAAAGAAAAGAATGGATGTAATTTTTATACATAGAGCAAAGAGTTACACCTGATGTTTCTGCCAGAATATTTTATAATAAGCTTAACTATTGTTAATTTTTGCCTAAGTAAATTCTAAGGATAAAATTCTAAGGATAAATTTAAAGGATAAAACTTTTGCAATAATAATAAAAAAATTCACAACAGTGAAAGACACTTAATTTTCTGATTTTTTTAAAAATTTCTTTAAAAAGCCTTAGGTTGCTATTATAAGCATGAAAGGTTACTGGTCAATTGGATTATATAAAATTCAGAATGTGAGTATTCTCCTACAGTGGGGATCAGAGGCTCTTCCCAACAGCATTTTATTTTGATCGTCTTTTCAAGAGTAAAGAAATGGAAAAGACCTAAGATGAGCAGGCACAAGACAGGTAAGTTGTGACCTGAGGACGTCATTTTAATAAATGACAAGTGACTTTTCTTTTCACCACATCTTTCAGTGCATGGACAGAAATTAGCAGAACACATGGGGATCTACATGTGGGCAAATGATTTTTTAAATTGTTTTTCCCACTGGGAAATGTACACCTTTCAACAAAGAACAAGAGATTATAGTGATGTTTTGTTGTTGTTCATTTTACTTATTTTTTCCATTTTTTTGAGATTATAATTTCCCCCTTCCTTTTCTCTCCCATATCCTATGTATCCCTCCTGCATCTCCTTTAAATTCATTGCCTGTTTTTTTTAATAATTGTTATTGCCTGCATATATATGTGTATATCTAATCTATATTTATGTATATATTCCTTACTATAACCTATTCTTTTTGTATAATGTTACTTGTGTTTATGTTTTCATGGCTTTGAACTATGTACTAAATTGCCTAGAATTAACTGAAAATTTAGTAACATGTCATCAATCATAAAAATGAAACAAGATGAGTCAATGTTAGCATAAGTAGGAGAAAGGCTGCAGAGAGCAAGATGTGTGCAATATTGGTATGCTTTCAAAGGAAGAAAAAACTAAATGTACATTATAGTTGGTTCTGTTATGATTGTTCGTCACTTTAAGAGAAAAGCCATGCCCACTCCCTGCAGCCCCTCCCTCCCTCGCCATCTTGGCTTCTCTCTCTGTTCCCTTTCCCTCTCCCCTTCTTCTTTCTCTCTCTCTGTCCTCCTCTCTCTCTCTCTCTCTCTC
>LOJH01022998.1:2555-19674 GCA_001685095.1 Ellobius talpinus | reverse complement strand
TTATTAACCAATGAAAGTAACACATAGACAGATGACCCTCCTACATCACCCGGGTGCTGTGTGATAAACAAATTACAGGCTAACATGGCAAGCCACACGACGATGAGACACTCAATCATCCAAGTCGGACTGGCTTTGTGAGTGTGTGTTTCTCTTTTGTTCTTGTGGATGCAGACAGGATATTGAACAGCAGCTGGGCTCCCTGATCTTGGCCACAGACATCAATAGACAGAATGAGTTTCTCACCCGCTTGAAAGCCCACCTCCATAATAAAGACTTGAGACTGGAGAATGTACAGGACAGACACTTTATGCTTCAGGTAAGCAATAGAAGCCATCAGCCTGGCCAAGTGGAAACACTTGGGGCTGCAATCGATGGTTTTAGCACGTTTTGAGGAGGTGCTCTAATGAGTGGTGAAGTTGGAGTGGTGACCTACTTTATTAAAAGCTTGGAAAGAGACTCAGCTGCTAAGTGTTTTCCAAGCACGAGCAAAATCAAGGTTTCAGAAAGTGGATAGAAAATCTCATTTTTCCTTGCTTGGTAACTGCCTCATCACAAAGTAACCTCGACGGAAGACTGCACGTATCAGTAAGTGTATAACCCTCAGGCGTAGTTGCTTTTCGACTACCGTAAAGAGATGCCAATGGCCAAGGAAACTTCAGAAAGAAAACGTGTCACGAGAGGTTTGATTTCTATTTCAGAGGGTGAGTCCATGACAGTTGTGGCAGGGAGCCTGGCAATGTCATAAGCATGGTGCTGGAACAGTCAGTCACTGAGGGCTTACATGTTGAGATGACAACAACGAGGCAGAGAGAGAAAGAGAGCCAACTGGGAATGGCCAAAAGCCCATCCCCAGTGACACACTTCCTCCAACAAGGCCACACCTCCTAATCCTTCCCAAGCAATTCCACCATTGGAAAGCAAGCATTCAGATATATGAGCCTATGGGGGCCATTCTTATTCAAACCACCACAGCCTTTGTATAGATAGTTCCTGCTATACAAAAAGGAAAAAACAGTTCTGGGAGTCACATCCAAAAGGGGCAGCCCTGACCAAGAATGCCACAGCAAGGGCTCTACCCCGAGCTACCCATATCCCAAGCGTTTACCATGTTCTGTGCCTTGATGGAAAGTTAATCAATGTGACACCTGTGCCATGGAAGGACCGCTTATGTCATCTGAGAGGATATTATGTGAATCACAGTACCACCAAACCCTGAAAAGCCTTAGTTTTCCTTCACCCAAGGCCTGGCCAGATCGGCTTTGCCTTCTTTTTCCTATACCTAAGCTCTTGCTCAGGAGAGGTTTATGGCTTTTCAGATACAAACATATACATTGAATTGAATCAAATAGTTGAATTGGATCAAGCCCAACCCTTTCAGCTTTACTCCATAAGAAGCCATTTATGATGCAAGAAGGGAGACATATTGGACCTCAGAACTAGAAGTTTGACCCAATATCCAAATCAGAGCCTTCCTTCTGCTTTCTCTCGTCTTCCTGTCCTTTTGGCATAGATGACTGCATGCCTGGATGTGGACCCTGGCTTACCTAGACAGACCAACTACAACCAGAGACTGGACCATAGTCATTTTGTCCCAGGCCTTTCACGTTGTCACTACCCAAAGTACTCTATCCAGACCAGGAAATACCTGCTTCCAGCTGCAGGAATATACCCTCACACACACTTCTCTTTTTTATTCTAATAGATTTGCCTTTATTTTTTTTCCTTGTTTTTATTGAGCTATATATTTTTCTCCCCCCCCACTTCTTTCTAAGCCAGTATTCTATTCCCTAAGTGCTCAAAGATTAGTACCCTAGTGCTCAAAGATGAGCCAGGGGTTGACTCAGACCAACTTGTAACTGAAATATTTGGCTCTGCATTGCAAAAGAAAGTCTTGCTAACTCAACAGAATCTTTAAAATCCTTAAAAGGACCTCTGCCCCTTATCACACACATGTGATGGTGCCTTTGCTGACCAAAGAAAACAGCTGGGGTTATGGCTTAGTGTCATCTCCCAGACCCAACACTCCTGTCCACACCAATATAAGGAACTGGGTCACAGCAATGAGCATTGCTAGTGAGCAGGTCTCATGGCAGCCGTCACTTAGTTGCTAGTCAGGAGAACCCACACGCCTGGGAATTCAAGGTGACTCCCCTAGGATCATCACTACTGACAAACCTGAGAGGCACCTCAGATCCAGAGCCATGTATGGCAGCCCAAGAAGCCCTGACTTAGCCAGGCAAGCACAAGACTCCTGGATTTAGCATGACATAGTACTTTGGCTGGCAGGCTGAGCTTACTTACACTAACACAGACATGTAATCGCAAACACAATTTAAGAGATGTATGGAGAGTGTCCACATAAGAGTGACTTCCAGATGATTGTACTTGAGTCTGGCCAGATTTCTGCAATGACCTGCCACAGAGGGGTGGGACAACAGATGGAACCAGACCAGGGCTTTCATTGGCCTGCCCACCCGCCCCCCAAGTCTTCTCCAGGAGGCTCTGTGCCCTTAGACCGTGGCTCGCCTCCCTCGCTGCTATAAAATGGCAGCTCTGATGAAGGATTTTATGCAGTTGTGGATAACAGTTGTTTCATGAGAAGGAACTTTACAGAATGCTGGGAAGGCCTTCTGTAAACAGGGTCTTGGAACCTGAGACAGGCAGGCAGACCTCCTGGGCCCTTTGGCTTGGAGGTACATTTGCACCTAAGAAGGCATGCTGGGAAGACGCTCTGTAAACACGGGCTTGGTACCAAGAGACAGACAGGCAGGCCTTGTAGGCCCTTCGGCTTGGGGTACATTTGCGGCTGAAGACACCCTCTGACTTTCTCTCCCTGCCCTGTCCATTCTCAGATTGCCTTGAAGTGTGCTGACATTTGCAATCCGTGTCGAATCTGGGAGATGAGCAAACAGTGGAGTGAAAGGGTCTGTGAAGAGTTCTACAGGCAAGGTTAGTAGATCCCACAGCCAAGGAGTTCTTTCCCTTTCTCACTTTGAACGATGATCCTAATAAAACAGGAATGGCTAGTCTGTCATGACATTTGCTCTTTCATTAACTCTGATTATCTAACCTTTTTCTGTAATTCTCTTGTGAACCATCCAACCCTTTCATGGGGAAGAAAAGTTTAAATAAATATCACTGACTACAATGAAAGCAGGTAATAACAAGACACAATGCAACGAATGTAAGCAAGTCACGCAACACAGTTATATACATACATATATACATGTATGTATGTTTGATAGACAGTTCGATTTTTGCCCCAACCTTCCTTTTAATTGCTGAGCACAGTCTAAAGGCTAAGCACTGTTTGGAGGTCAACGTCTTCCATCCTGAGAGAAGGATTTGGAGCCTTTTGTACGCCTTTTTCTCAGGTTCTTAAAGTTTCCAATGAAATAGCCCAAAATTAGCCAAGAATTGAACTAAATCATTTGAATATAGTTTCAACAATAACAAATGTGGATATTTCTGTGAAAAGACAAATGGCCCTAAGGTAGGGCATAATTTTTCAAAGATCGCCTGCCTTCAGAAGGCAGGCAGTAAATTAGCAAGCAGAATCCCGACGTTGGGTGGGATGTAGACATTTAAACACAGCCTTGTTTCTTCAGGCTGGGTTTCAACATTCAGGGTGTTTGTTCGGGCATCTGCAGTGCCCTCATGCTAGTGACAGGATCAGGTTTAACAGGCTGGGAACAAATAAAGCTTAAAGTGTCCCACATACCAGCTCCTCAGGGAGGTCAAACAGCAGCAGTGAGCCTTTTGGGATAAATGTCCACTGAGAGATGTGTCAATGGCATCGTGATGGTTCTACAGACACAAGACAAAGCAGGGAGGAGTTCACACGGGGCCAGAAGGGTTTGCTCACTGACACTCTGGGAGCGAAAGTGCTCGTGGAACTCTTATGACAAGCGTTCAGCATGAGTCATTGGAAGTTCAAAACTCATTTCTAGTTGACCGAGACGTAAAGTCTCCACTGAGGTCAGAACCAAAGGGAGCACGATGAAGCTGGAGCAGAGAACTTTCAGAATAAGCAGGGTGTGATTCACGGTATGATACATAAACTATTGAAACAGCAGTGGGAGAGGAGGCAGGGGCTACAGGGTTGAACATCAAGGTTCTTCTCTGCCCCACTTGCTTTTAATTCAGTCACATGCTGCAGTTGGTGTCACTTGTGGTTCAACCCTTTAACTTGCTCATCTGGCACTTTACTTAGATGCTAAGCAACTTGGGGCAAGGGTCATATCACTTGGGCGGACATGGAGTTCTGAATCAAAGCTGTTGACTAAGAGGAACTTGCGGCACCAAGCAATAAGGTGACCTATAATATTTCTAGGCAAAAACTGACCCTAGTTAGATCTGTGTATGCAGCGCAATAATATGGAAAGGCCTGGAATGCTTGTCTCTGCCATCGCTACAGAGGACCTTTCACACACGCTGGATATCCCCTGGCAGACAAAGGAACTGAGGAACAGACCAGCTCGTAGCCAGATCCAACTAACAGCCTTGCCGTCCAGTAGAAGTCCTGTTTGTTTTGAGAATGTTGCATTCTGCTCACCCAAATAATCTTCATTCCATATCGAATATTCTTTTAACTTTATAGTTTCCATCATCTTAACTGATCCTAGAATGGATTTCAGTGAGGGGTTTGGACTCATGCCAACTCATCTCACCCTGCCCCTGGCAGTCAGCTTTCTAGCAACAGTTCTAGATGATTGTCTCTTTTGCTGTTGCCGTCACCGTGTTCTTCTTGTTGTTGCTGCTGTTGTTGTTGCTGTTGTTTTGAGATGGGGTCTTGATATGTAACAGAGGTTGATCTCCAAATCGTAATCCATTTGCCTCAGGTTGGAATGTGGGCGTTGTGAGCATGGGCCACTATGCCCAGATAGGACAAACATCATGGCTATAACACATCGTTAAACAAAGAAAAGTCCTTTAAATTCAGGTTTCAGACACAGGAGAGAGGAAAATGGTAGCCTATGAATTAGGAAAATGTCAGAACCTCAGAAGGACAAACATTAAGAAGGTAGAATTTCTTTACATAAATTGTGAATATTGATTGAGATCTCCACAATTAACCTAGTCTTTCAGAAAGTTTTTATTGAGCATCCACCTGTAGCTTTGTCTAATTGTCAGTAAAATTTACTTTTATATAAATAATTCCACATAGGGGATGTTACAGTAGCCACAAAGGAATATAGCTGGTTTACAGTGTCTACCTCCCAAATGCTAATCAGCAACATTTCTGGAGAAGAGAGACTGCTTTTGCTTTTTCTACTTTGTGCATTGGTTAGTAGAATTCCCAGAGAATACAAGTGTTTCATACTTGTCTGTTGAGTAAGAGGAGGACTAAACCAATCTCATGGGAAGACATGCAATACAATGGTAGAGATCTCTCATGGAAAGGTCACTGATGACAAGGGTGGGATTGAGCTGGATTTTGGAGGCCAGGTGCTGCACTCCACTTTCTAATATGCTATCTCTGAGGCTTATGTGGTAAGCTAAATTTTAATTAGTTATCATGTAAAAGGAAATTAAAATTTTAGTTTCTAGTGTGTTGGACACACTTCAAGGAGTTCCCAGAATGGACTAGGCAGAAAGCATTTCCATCTATGAAAATGGCAAGGGCACCTGCCACCAAGCCTGACAATGCAAGTTCGAGCCCCACACTTTACATGGTGAAGAAGAGTCTCTACCTAATGGTTGCGCCCCACCTTCTCCACTCATGCATCATGCACACACACACACACACACACAGAGAGTAAATAGATACAATTTTAAAAATTTTGTCCCACTCTCAGAATACACTACTCAACTGAGCCATTGTTAGTGATCATTGATGCCCTTGGTTTTTACCTTTTTTAGACAAGCTCCAAGAGCCAGTGGTCCTAAAGGGTTCATGGTGATTCCAAGGGAAGAAAAAGTAACCCCCAGAATAAGTTCCTTCAACATCCTATGAACTCTGAATTGTCATGTGTTTCTTTTTTCTTCTTAGGTGACCTTGAGCAGAAATTTGAACTGGAAATCAGTCCTCTTTGTAATCAACAGAAAGACTCAATCCCTAGCATACAAATTGGTGAGTTGAAATCTGTTTTTTAATGAATAGCTTTGCACCTCTACCAGGAGTCACAAAATCATAATAATAATCATAACGACAACAACAACCACGACAGCACAGCCTTCCAGAGATCTAAATGGCCGGACCAAGCAAAGACTTTAATCGTGACTGATCTTTTAGATAATCCTCAGTTGAGAAATTAGAACAATTAAGGTATGGATTTGTTACAGACCCTTAACTAACTTAATACTAAGTTATAGTATTACTTTGTGATTTAGGATAGAATAAGAATCAAGAGAAGCCCCATAATACATACCTATAATCCAAGCACTTGGGATGATGAACCATTAAGATCATAAATTCAAATCCAGTATAGACTAGTAGCAAATTCAAAGCCAGACTGAGCTGCAAAGTAAGACCCAATCTAAAAAGCCAAGAGCTCAGAAGGTGACCCAGAGGTATAGCCCTTGCATGCAATGTGCAAGGCCATGAACCCATCCTTAGCACTACAAAAAGAACAGAATCTATTGGCTGGAGCAATGGCTTGGTAGGTAAATGTTTGCTAGGCAAACTCCAGACTCACCAAGAGATCCTGTCTCAAAATACGGAGGAGTGGGTGGGGAAATGACTGTCAGTATGCC
Organism: Ellobius talpinus; assembly: GCA_001685095.1. Taxonomy (NCBI): domain Eukaryota; kingdom Metazoa; phylum Chordata; class Mammalia; order Rodentia; family Cricetidae; genus Ellobius; species Ellobius talpinus. The sequence goes on along the minus strand of LOJH01022998.1, from coordinate 12,975 downwards.
TGCCTCACAGGAACACAAGCATGAATACCTAAGTTCAGATCCCCAGAACCTACATAAGAAGCCAGGCTCAGAAGCCAGCAAAGGGGAGTATCAGAGGCAAAATGATCCTTGAAGCTCATTGGTCAGTCATCCTAGATGAATTAATGAGCTTCAGGTTGGGTAAGAGACCCTGTCTCAAAAAAATGGATAAATTGTTCAGGAGTGAAGAGCATGTGACTGCTCTTGCAGAGGACCCAAGTTTGGTTGTTAGCACCCATGTCCAGTGGCTCCCAACTACCTCTGTGGGTACATGCACTCATGTGTCAATACCCAAATACAGACACACACATGTAAATTAAAATAAAACATATGTTTTTAAATTTTTTAAAGAATAATTTAAAATATAAAGGTGGAGGGCAATCTTGGAGAAACACCCAATTTACCTCTGGCTTCCACACACATACATACACACACATATATGCACAAACATGCACATGCATGTGTAAATTTACATGCACACATAAATGTATACACATATATGCACACATGTACACATGCACATAAACATACACGTGTATGCACATGTACACATGCGTATATACATGCACACATATGCACACAAATACGCACACGCATCCACACAAATGCAAACACAAGCACACACATGCACATAAATGCAAAACACATGTACAGACATTCACATGCATGAAAGCACATGCAAACACACACATGTACACACAAAGAATAAGCAATATTAATAAAAGAGAGAGCAGCTGATAAAGACACCCATCTTTGACTTCTGGCTTCCAACTGCATGCACAGATGTCTGTGTACCCACATGCACATATGCAACCACATGCACATATACAAATAGACTCTAGCCATTCACAGTCTCTTCAGGGTACTCTTCCCATGTAAGGCCTGAGATCCTAGAGCCCTGCTGTCCCCTTGTGGCCAGATGTAAACATTTCTTCTCTCTCTTCTTTAAAACTTATTTCAGTCATGTTCTCATAAAACCGTACTCCCTTTCAAGTGTCAATTGTGGTAAGCTGTTCAAGTATGTTCGCATTGCACCCAGAATGATTATTACTTTATCTAATCTCATTACACATAAGATCCTCATGCAGATCAAGTGGGCAAAATTTTACTTTCCTCACTTTAGGGAAGGAAATATTTTTGCTCTACATCTTAAATCACTAATTCCATCTTTATGTAAAGCTAGCCTTTCTTCTGGGAGCACTTCCATCAAAACCAAACAAAACTTCAACTCTTTTCCTTACCAAACTCCATCCTTGACATCTAGCTGTTCACGGCTTTGCGCCTTTTCCCACAGACTCCACAGAGGCCATCGCATACCTAGGGTTGTGAGTCTCCAAGCTCAGTGCCTTGGCATTGGGAAGGGGCGTCTGCAAAGATCAGCTGAAAATGAAGAAAGTGAGAGCATAGAGGAAGGTATAGAGAGATACGGAGAGAGAGAGAGAGAGAGAGAGAGAGAGAGAGAGAGAGAGGACACCAAGAGCAAAGGGCAACTCAGAAACCAACAATAGAGACGCAGCCTCAGCTTCCCTGAGTTTGTGCTTTAGTTAGGAGGTTTAATAGATATGGTTCCTAATTCTGAGACTCCCTTTATTAAACTCTGGATAGAAAGACTCTTGCCAGGTTACCGTTTATAACACTTAGAGTCATACATTTGCTAAGTAAAAACCTTCACACTATTAAGCATAGAGCCTAGATCTGGAGGACCGGTCTGATTTCAGAGGTCTGTCCTGCTTTTGTCATGAGAACACACATACATGTATTTTGTCTCAACGTATGTCCTGGTTTTCAGCCTACTAATATGTGGTTGCCATAGATACTGCCTCTAAAATGGAATGGGTATTGAATGAAAAGGGAACTCCTATGGCTACTACCTCAGAATAACAATAAGAAAGAGAGAGGGAAGTTGATTATAAAACAACACTCTGTTCATAAATCTTTCCTTGCTACACATCTGCCGGCTCTGGCAGGTTCAGGTCGGGAAGTGTGACAAGGTAAGTCAGGCTAAATTGGCAAAATGATGAAGAGATAAAGGAGGCAAATGGATGTTGCAAGCTCTGGTCCACACCCTTTTCTGCACAGGATCCTATACAATGTAGCTATTTTTCTGTCTTGTCCCCCCACACTTAAGTGTCTGTTCTCATATTCTTGTTGTTGTCCATGGCTATTGTGTTGACTAAAGAAAAAAGCCAAAAACCTATAGTTTTTAGTTTTGATAATTCCATACATGTATGTGATGAAATATGATCATATCTACCCCTTATCTCCCCCTCCATAGCCCCCCATCACACACATACCAACTTCATATCTATTTTTATGACCCAAGTTCAAATAGAGCTGCCCATATGTGCAGGAATGTGGAACCATTCACCAGAGCCTGGGAAACCCATCAGTGGTTATATCCTTAATAAAAAAAAATGATTCTCCATGTCCCAGTAACTATACACTGCCGAAAGCAACTCAGTATGAGGACCTAAAGATCATCTACCCCATCTCTGCATGGATTTTTACCTGACTTGACTTTGTATAGGTCTTGTGTGGTCTTTGTATAGGACTTTGTATAGGTCTTATAAACGACTGCTGAGTTTATAGTTTGTGGTAGCCAAGTTATGGCCAGAGAATGGCATCTCCCAGCATCTCCCAGCATCTCCCAGCAACCTCCCATTCTCTGAGTCTTACATTCTTTTTGTCTCCTATCCCAAAATGCTCCCTAGGCCTTTGGGGATGAGAGAGAGTGGGATAATAGGATATCTCTCTCATTTAATATTGGATACTCAGTCTCTCATTCTTAGCACCCTGACTAATTGTGTCTTTCTCCACCAACTGCTATCCACTGCAGAAGGAAGCTTCTCTCACCAAGGTCGAAAGCAGCCCAGACCTACAGGGATAAACACAAATAGTTAGAAGACAATTTGATGCATGAACATTTAACAAAGCAATATGTTCTACCCTAGGGCCTGTGGCCTCTGTAGCCATGAGCTTTTGATTAGGGTTGCAATGCCAGACAAGAAATTCTTTCCTGTGGAACAGGCCTCAAATCCAATCAGAAAGCTGTTAGTTAGCTTGTAACATTCATGCCACGGGTGTGCTGGAAGGCACATCTTGTCTGGCAGGTCAACATCGCAGCACACAGGGACAAGCACTGGGTTAAAAGACATCAGTCTCCTCTCTCCAAAGCTGCCTGCATAATACCTTTTGGCCCACTGAAAGCTGGCCATCAAAGAGGAAGTTTCCTACTTAGTTTGAGATTTCTCTATATCCTACATCCAAATTGTGTGGTCTCTTCAGCAATAGAGTCTTAATCATATAATTGTGGTGGGTAACCTGGGCAATGGCAATAACCTACAGGGCTTCAGAGACCCCCTGGGTCATAGGTCAGTATTCCATGCCTTGTACTGCAATTTTCATTTAATAACCCATGTCTTCTGAGAGAGGCAGTGCCCATCCACGCAGAGCAATTCCATTCAAACTCTCTCTCTTTATTTTTTAAAGTTGTATTTTGAAATTAGACTGTTAACAAATGGGTTTCCATGAGACTTTTCCATACACCACTTAGTTCTGGTTAAGCCATCCACTATCCCCTTTCTTTGCTCCATCTCCCAAAGGAGATAGCTCAGTGGTAAAAGTGTGTATTGAGCAACCTCTACCTCTCTCTCCCATCCGGACCTAGAATGATACTTTCCCAAGTGCGAGTCTTAGGGTTGACTTTCTGCAGAAGAAGTTCATATTTGCCCAAAAGGATGGGGCACTTTCTTCCCCTTCTCCCACGCTTCTTCACTCCTCTCCTCCCTCCATCATTTTTGAAAGATAGGAAATCAAACTCATCTCTGATTTGTAGAATCTATAGGAAGACAAAAAGAAAAAAAAAGGTTTCCTTCAACCTGTCATCGAAAGCCACCGTCCCTCCCCTACCCCGCCCACCACACCAGAAGGTACAGTAAGCTCATCCCTGGAGGAGTTGAGAGTGGCAGCAACTGAGTGGGCAGCCTCTCGAGCCCTCTGTGCTTATTCCAACTTTAAAATCACTTTCCTAGCTAGAGTAAAAAGCCTTCGCAGAAGACCAGCACAATCAGCGGTAGCATCACAGATCAGAGGTAATTCCACGGTAGCGTCAGGGGGAAATGAGTTGAATATTTTTTTTAATGTTAGATCTGTAACTGTTCTACTTAGGAAGTGGCACTTCCTAAAATTCAAACTTTGACTTGGAGAAGGCTATCATTTCGCAAATTTTTTTTAAAAAAAATGTCAGATATCTAAATTCAAGAGTAGCAAGTACAAAGGGAAACCCTCATTAGCGAATCTAATCACCTTCTTAGGATGATTAAATCAGAAATAAAACCACTGACCTAAGAATCTTCTATGAGTTTGGGTCATCTCAAGAATATGGCACAAGATTTAAGTCATACTTCACATAAGATAATTCAGAGATGTACAATAACATTTTACATTGCTGCCTCCTTCTCCCATCTCCCTCGCTTCCCCACAGGCCAAATGTCTACTGTTTGCCCAAGAAAAACATCAGATCATCTTATAGTTCATGTACTTTATAAATATAAAGTGTTAGTTGTTGGAAAAAATTACACACAAAAACATTCGCCCTTTTCTTCATGTTTCCATCTCAAGGAAGTACAATGAAGCCTAAATAAATCCAAGTTTATGGTAATTCCAAATATTCCACACTATACTTTAGACACTCCTGTAAAGGAAGCTATCTTTGTTTAAGAGATCATGCTTAATGTGGAAAACACATTAGGAATAAGACAGGATTAGACCACAATGAGTGTTTGATGATGAAAAGAACAGAAACTTTATCTGGATGTGAGTGTAGAATCCGGTATCCTCAGCACTCTGGAGATAGAGACGGCAGGGTCGAGATGAGTTCAAGGCCAGCCAAGGCCACATAATGAGACCCTGTTGGGAAGGGGGTTTGATGGAGCAAGGAAGTCTAACATCAAACAGTCATCTGTATTCACTAAAGCAGGATTGCTTTTTGCAGCTAAAACTCTCTATCAAAGGGGCTGGACATGTGCCTGTTGTAGAGCATTTACTTTGTATGTGCCAAACTGTGGGTTTAATCCTAGCTAGCACTGCTTTTTTTTNAAAAAGTCTGCATTGACAATGAATGTTTAGAGCTGGGCGTGCTGGCACATGCCTGTAATCTCTGCATCCCAGTGGCCGAGGCAAGAGGCCAGCCTAGGCTATATAGAGGCACCTTGTCTCAAAAACATAAAATTAATATAAAAACAAAACACCACACATACTGGTGTCATTGAAGGCAAGACAATTCGATAAAAATAATAATCTCAAAAAAAGTATCCCACTAGGTAACCAGAGTGAATTATGACCTAAATCCCTGGTGTCCTCAGCCATTTATTTTCTCCCCTAACAGCTAGCGTTCATTACTTAAGGCAGGCGTTTTAACCATTTCACTCGTGTTAAACCATTTACAAGAATGCTGAAGGCTTGGTTAGTACTCAGTTCCTTTTCCCAAATGTGGAGCCTGAAGTACGAATGTTTAAGCAGGAGCCACTAAAGGTCTCTATAGGTAGTGACCCTGTCTTGTTTACCCACCTGTCCCTGGCAGAGTGCCCTGTGGGTCTCAGTCGTGTTTGTAAAGGAGGTGAGCCTGATCCTCGTGTGGTGACCTCACCTGTGACCTTGCATGTTGCAGGTTTCATGACTTACATCGTGGAGCCGCTCTTCCGGGAGTGGGCCCGGTTCACCGGGAACAGCACCCTGTCGGAGAACATGCTAAGCCATCTGGCTCACAACAAAGCCCAGTGGAAGAGCCTGCTGTCCAAGCAGCACAGACGCAGGGGCAGCGGCCAGGACTCCACGGCCCCCACATCTGAAACCCTGGAGCAGACGGAAGGCGCCACGCCCTAAGGCAGCCCGGTCTGCAGGAGCAAGGCCATCTGACGGCCACAAACCCACCACTCTGGGCTTCGAATGCCACCCGCCTGCTACTTACTGCCTCCCTTCCTTGATCCAAGTGTACAGAAGCCATTGTCACCTCATCATTAGCTGCTGAAATGAGCGGCTTCGTCTTGTCCCTGGAGCTGATCCTGGGGTGGCTGTCCCAACTGAAAAGACCAGGAGTAAGGAAGAGGTGCTTCTGCCATGTCCCGCTCTGGCCCTTGGTCACACTGACTGGCAGCAGCTCCTACGTCCAGAGCATTGTAGGGTTCGCCATTCGACAGCTGACCTGCATGACAACACCAGCATACTTGGAACTGCAAGACTGGTCTTCGTGCCAGAGCACAAACAAGAGTGTGAGAGAAAGTACCTTCTATTTTAATAATAATTATTATTATAAAATAATAATGAATCTTTTTAACTTTTCTATTTCGTGCACCAGGCAATGGGTCTAAATCTTTGGACTAAGATTACTCAGTGTACCCAAACCTGAAGAGGGGGTTCATTGTTTTGCTATTGACTCTATGCCACTTTTAGTCAGAGATTTGGCATCTTTGCGATTTATGAAACCCTGTGTTTCCCCTCCTGGCTGGTAGAAGGTGCTGTACAGTTCATTCCTTTGCACCTCCAGCCAATCTATCTTTTATGGATTCAGTGACCTGTTTATATTCACACGTGTACATTTTCTGTAAATACCAAACGCTACTGATTCCCATGCCAAAATACACGAGTATTATGGGATTGCTACCTGTATAAACAATGGCACTGTGAACAGAATACTGTTAGTTTTAATACAAGAGAATGCATTTGTAAATATGGTATAGAGTTTATTAATATACTGTTGTTCGCAGATAAAGGCCTTAACTTTAAACATCTTTCCTCTTCCCAAAGCTGCATCTTTCCACTTCCCAAAGCTGCACAACTAAATCTTTAGGGACGTCTTTCTGAACTGCCTGCCCCCAATCACCATCTCTCTGCTCTCCTGCTAAGGTCACAAGCCAAAACTGAGTATCGTCTTGGAGGGGACATTTTTGGGGGGAAACTTCTCGTGCATTCCTCTTGAGACCATAGTTTTTAGTCTATGGAACCAAGTATGGTTTCCTCAGAATAATGACACCCTTTCTGCAAGATGGAGGTCGCTTTCCAGTGCAGCAATCTTGCACACTGTTTTAACAAGCCAGCCGATAAGCTTGTGTTTATGTGACTCCTGTTAGAGAACACGGGGTGCATCAACCTCACAGGAGACATAGCAGGTCTCAAAAGCCTTCTATGACCTTGTCATCTAACCATCAGGGAACTCCCTGTTCCCATGCCACATATTTGTCTGTTATGGCTACATACCAAAGTCCCTTTGGTCCGTGGTTGGTTGGTGTGCATTTCTTTGGTGTTGATAGTAACTGGAGATTTCCTTTTTTTCTATAGCTTCATGTGAACAACTGCCCAATTCTTTAGCTGAATTTAACATTATTTAAGGAAAGAAGCTATTTCAGTTTTATTAGAGACTTTACCCTCCTAGCAGGTCTTTGTGGTTCGTTAGGCTGTAACCAGCAGAGTCAGCTTGGTATGTTATTGCCACTCTTCTGAGGCCCTTGGCTGTAAAAATCTAGTGCTTCGGAATCCTTACTCAGTCAAACTCTGCACATTGAGCCTTTTCTCTATGAGTTCTAGCATAACTAATGTTAGACGGAAGCTACCAGTGCTCCCTTTCTCTTTACCAAACATGGAGCGAGAGAGGGAACATGTCGGCAGTGATCAAGCCACTTCTCAAGCTGATAGAAGACAGCTAGCTCTCATTTCCTATGTGCAACTAATGTGGGTCTGTTTCTCCTGACAATACAAGTGAAATATTAAAAGCTTGACTGGCCTGGAATATGTTCTTACAGAGAGATTGGGACTTTCAGATTTAAGGTTTGGGAGGGAATTGGAAAGTTGGTTATATTTTTCATTGAAGTAGACAAGGTTGTCAGAAGGGGCGCTAAGGAAGGTATGAAGGATTTAGGAAATGGGTGGAGGATGCGTTGACATTCCTGATATGGGTGAGAAGGGAGGTCGTGGAAACTTAACACTAACTTTTGTTTTCTGTAGCAGCTGTGAACTGACATAGGTTTCTTTATTGCTATGGTATTCTGAAGCTCTGAGCTTAAGCAAGGCCTCAAACAAGATGGATGGATGGATGGACTCCTGCTTCAAACCCTCTCATGAGGGGTGGGGCTGTAGTAGTCTGGTTTTATATATGTGAGATCATATAAAAGAAATCAATTGCTCAGGATGATAAATAAAAGTAGTAAAGAAAACATTGTTTTTAGCCAATGAAATCTCTCCCTGGAGTTGAGGAAGTAGTGTTTGCTTGCATTATGATTATATTGTGAGTTAATTAGGATGGGACATTCTTAGTAGTTCCAGGTTTATAGGGGAAGGGTTTTCACATTGCAGTTGAGTCCTAAAGAGGAGTTAACAAATAAAACTACCAAATATCCAATGGTTATAAGACACAAATCTAATGAAAATCAGAAGGGGGGCATGCCGCATATATAGATGCACCTTCCTTTTTCTGCCATCTAGAAACTTGAGCTCCACGTTTGTTGGCAAAAATTAACTGTGAAAACTCTCCCTTTTCCTGCCTGCTAATGGCTCTCAGAAGAATTTAATACAAGTTGTCCAAGTAGTAGTGGAGACATGGTTCTTGATTCGTGTATCACTATAGCTTTGAAGTCTCAACCTGTTAGTCCGCCTAGCTCATGTGTAATTCCTTCGTTGCTTGGAAATGAGGGCCTCAAAGAACTGTTTTAGCAAGCTAAAGTCAAGATCTCAGAGAGAGAGAGAGAGAGAGAGAGAGAGAGAGAGAATGAGTACAACATGAGTACATCACTGTTGGGCATGAAAATCAGAGCCTACTTTTCTTTGCAGTCATTGAATAAACAGTCAGACCTGATACACAAAACCCTGCAAACCCATAGTTCCCTGTTAGGTTGAGTAAAACCTAGCATTTCTCTGTCTCCCCTCGCTGCTTACAGCATCCCACAAAGGGCCTCGGAGCACATCCGCAACCCCGTCTTCAGATAGCCCTCCCTCTAAAACACAGCTTGGTGATCTTTTGTGTTGAATCAGATAAGCTCACTGACTTCGATGTGGTTATGAGCTTGTATCTCACTGTATTCCTCACGCCTTGTTCTTTTAAGAGCCCATAAAATTGTGTCATCTTGTGTACACATGTAAAATTTAAAAAAAAAAAACTTGTGAGTTTTGCTCAAAATGTGACCGAAATATTCATTGGCATGTCTATCCAGATGAACACTAAAAAATAAAGATCGTTTCTTTAAACTATCACAGTATAAAAATATCCTGATTCTCCCCTGATTGACACATCACCAGTCTACTAAATGGGGATGGTCTTGTTAGGCAATTTCAAAGTGCACAGTGGTAAACACGGCCTGTGCAACTCCTTCCTCCAGGGCTGCAGAAATATCTGGAAAGAGACATCACTTACTCATCTAGCACCAAGTGAGGGAAACGGGCCACACTGAGGTTCTACGTTTTGCCAGAATCCTCTATTTTTCTGACTCACATTTCTCAGGCACAAATATGAATGAGGATTAAAAACTACCATTATATAGTCTCCGTACCCATCTTATTAAGATTGCTATTCAGAATCCCACTGGTTGCTGAACATCTCCCCATACGAAAGCGAAGCTACTTCTCAATCGTGGATGCCTACAGCATAGTCAAGACCAAAAGAGAGAGAGCACAGTGACATCCCAAGAGAAGATTAGACATGACCCGGGAAAGCCCAGAAACCCGGCTGAAGCTGTCAAGTGGTTGAAACATGTAAGCAACTAACGTGTAATTCAGTCCTGGCTGAGGAGCCGCCACACACCTGAAGCTGTGTGGCATATCGTGATCTGAAAGGACTGTGTCCTTCCAGTAGGATCTGACTGATGTCAAAGAGTCGTGTTACCAGGGACTGCTTCTTTTGTGTTTATTTTTGTCACGCTCTTTTTGGTTGCTTTGGAGATGGAGGCCTCACTCTGTGGACCCGTCTGGTCTCAAACTCAGAAATCCACCTGTTCTCTCTCCTGAGTGACAGCTGGATTAAAGGCATGTGCCTGGACATCCAGCCAGGGGATGCTTCTTAAAGAATCAGTGTCAGGCTTATGACAGGGCAGATCAACCAAAAAGACCTCCTAGAGTGCAAACACTGGAGAAAAATAGGCTTCAGGGACAGAAACGAGTTCCAGTCTCAGTGTGATGAATAATAGTCACTCCAAAATTGTGTCCAGACCATAAGACTTTTCCTAATACTGCCGTGGCAATTAAAAGAGAGTGCAGCTGGGTGGTGGTAGCACACGCCTTTAATCCCAGCGCTCGGGAGGCAGAGGCAGGTGGATCTCTGTAAGTGAGGCCAACCTAGTCTACAGAGCGAGTTCCAGGATAGGCTCCAAAGCTACAGAGAAACCTTGGAGAGAGAGAGAGAGAGAGAGAGAGAGAGAGA
>LOJH01022997.1:1114-19968 GCA_001685095.1 Ellobius talpinus | reverse complement strand
ATTAAACCAATGAAAGTAACACATAGACAGATGACCCTCCTCCATCATTTCCTTGCTCCCCTTATCACTACAGGAGTGCAGATCTATAGGGAGAATTTTTAAAAGAGGAAACTTAAATTGCTGAGAAACACTTAAAGAAATGTTCAGCATCCTCAACCATCAGGGAAATGCAAATCAAAACTGCTTTGAAATTTTATTAGACCCCTGACAGAATGGCTAAGAGAGACCAATGGAATAAGTGACAGCTCATACTTGTAAGGACTTGTATTAAAGGGAGCGCTCATCCATTGCTGGTGAGAGCACAAACGTGCAGTCTCTATGAAAATCAGTGAGGTGGTTCCTCAAGAAGCTGGGAATCAATCTATCTCAAGATCTAGCTCTTCCACTCTTGAGTGTATACCTAAAGGATGCTCTATCCTACCAGAAAGAGGTGTGCTCAACTATGCTAATTGCTGCTCTATTTATAATAGACCAAAGTTGCAAACAACTTAGATGTCTCAACAGAAGAATGTATCAAAAATGTGGTACATTTATGCAATGGAGCATTACTCAGTTGTTTAAAGAAATGAAATTATGAAATTTGCAGGCAAGTGGATGGAACCAGAAAAAAAAATCATTCTGAGTGAGTTGATCCAGACCCATAAAAGGAAATATGTATGTATTCATTTATTTGTGCAAATAGTTTGGTAATTACCAAGCTACAATCCAGAAACTACAGAGGTTGGGTGTAGAAAAAGCGTCTAGAGAATCAGATAGATTCTGTGAGGAAAGAGATATCAAATAGATAGTTATGAATTGAGGGAGAGGATACTGGAACGTGAGAATCAAATGGGGAGGAGTAAGGAAGAGGATGGCAAGGGAGAGATTCAAGGAGAGATAGTTAAAATTAAGGGTCACTTGGGGGCAGTATGAAAATCTAATACAGTAATAGCTTCATAAAATATGTACATATTTGAGTGGATTCTAATTGAAACCTCCAAATAATGGGGAGATAGACCCTACCTGGCCATCTTTTGTCAACAAATGAAGTTTGAATAGCAGGATTAGCTTACAGCTAATTGATTTATTGACCAGAGGGGTTCCAGGAGAATCTCCAGACAGCCAAGGCCATTGCTAAGACAATAAGACTGCTCTTCACAAACTGACTGCAGGCCCTGTTGAAGACAACATCCACACATCTCAGTGAAAATGGAGAAGCCGAGCTGGTGCCTAAGTAGAACCTTCACTCATAAGTTCTAGTGTCTTTCATACAGGAACGTACTCTGAAGGCTATCAAAAGAGAAAATAAACAACCTGGGATTAACTTGGGAGAGTGACCAACCAATATCTGACTTGACTAAAGGTCCATCCAATTCATGAGATAGAAACCATACTGAACACTTGGTGACTGAGAATCTGAAACTAGACAGCCCATGGATCTAGAGTAAAACCAAGTAGTACTGTTTCAAAAGTAAACGTCTCCTAATGGCTCGTCAGTGCCTTGCTCAGCTATCAGCAGAGAAACTTGCTCTTTCAGCAGAAGGGAGAAAATACAGAGACCCATAGCCAGACATATGCAGAGATTGAGAGACCTCGGAATACTCAGCCCTAAATGGAATATCTCCATCAATTCTCTACCCTCAGGGATCAGGGAACTTCATGAAGATGAGGCAGAAAAGAGCACACAAGTCACAGGGTGTGAAGATCACCCAGAAAACCCGGGCCTCTGAATCAATATGATCTATGTTCATATGAAGAAACAGATTGAAGAAACAGTCATAGGGCCCGCATGGTTCTCTCTAGGGTCCTTTGGTATATATTATGGCTTCAAGTTTATTGTTTTTTACGGGATTCCTGAGTATGTGAATGAGAGAGACTCTTTCTTGTTTCTCTCTTTGTTTCTGGTTTTTGAGACAGGATTTCTGTGTATCCCTGGCTGTCCTGAAAATCCCTCTGTAGACCAGGCTTGCTTGTAATTCAGAGATTTACCTATCTCTACCTCCTGAGTTCTGGGATTAAAGACATATGCCGCACTTTGCTTCTCTTTCTAACACTTTCTCTTGGGCTCTTTCCCTGTGTTTGTTTGTTTTGTGTAATTCCAATATCTTATATTTTAAACTTATATTTTATATTGTTATTATCTCTTAGAAGCCTGCTTGTTTTGTAAGGAGAGAGAGAAAAGGAGTGGATCCAGATAGGAGGGAAGGTGGGGAGGAACTAGGAGGAGTAGTGGGATTGAAAATGGTAATCAGAAAGAAAATATTCTCTTAATAAAATATTTAAAAACATTTTCTTTCTGGCATGATTCAGCATCTTCGGAGTGAGCCATAGTTAGCTTCAAGGCATGTTCCACACATTGTCTTAATCAGTTTTCCAAAACAAGGGAACTGCTCTATTTGATAAACATCTCTTCTCATATTTGAGGTAAAATAAAATGTAGGAAAGTAATAGGCAAATATTATTTTAAAAATTATAATTTAATGTAATCATGTTTCTGTATAAAGTGAACAATGGCAGATTCAATAGCTGGCAATAGATAATGATCCAGCAAGAGTGATAATCTTATCCACTTCAGCTAATGACCATTCTCTGGCTTTATTTCTATTGAATTTCTTTTGTACCAATATTTCAATAATGGTTGAGTCACCTTGTCCTTTTTCCATCTCTTTTTTCCCCAAACACAAATGAAACAAACAACCTGTTCATTGACCGACCCCAAACAGTCTCTTTTAGCAGGCTCTTCCTTATCTTTTTCTTCCCAAGAGTCAGACTCTTGTCTCTCTTTGTCTGTGTGTCTCTCTCTTCTTCTGCAGGATTAATTATATGACATTTGTTTATTCATTTTAAGTAAACATCAAATGCATTATAATTCACTATGACATTTCCAAACAAACTGTATATCTGTGGTTTTCCTTTTTCCAAGATTCCCAGCTCCCCTGCTATCTCTTTGCAGGCCCCACCCACCCAGAAACATTCCTGCTTCATGTCTCATGTGTCCTTTTGCCCACCTCCATTACTTCCTTTATCACTTAACATTACATGTTCTTTGTCTACTTTCTAGAGTACTAGACTCATGTGTGTGTGTGTAGATTAAAGGCAATGTTTAGTTTTATTTATCATACCTGAATTGAACCCAATGTGATAAGTCATAGTGGTTTCTACAATGCTTTTTGAAAATGTAGAATTGATATGTACATCAGCATCTATATTTCTGTTTTTCACACTGGCCTTCCTCATCAAAGCAGCAATTGATAGAAGTAAAAATAATCAACACAGTAGATCTCTTCATATGTGAAAATTTCCTATTGATTCTGTTTGTCATTGGTTCTAGAAGCTTATTTATGTGATGAAGACTCTTCAGTCATGAATGCATTGATAATTGCAGTCATGGTTAAAATATTCATGTATGTATCATCCTAGAAGGAAGGAGTAAGAAAACAAGTACAGAGCTGCTGTGAAAAAAATCTGTATTTGGTGAACAAGCTATACTTCTATTCACTCATACAGAAGAAAGCAGGGGCAGTTCTCCAGTGAAGGTGGCACTGCCTTAGTTCCCATAGGACCAATTCTTACATACATTACTTGCTTTTTATTCTGCAGAAGGACCCTTTCTGGCAATCATATTACATAACCCTCTCATCATCTGAACATGCATCAGACATTAAGAAAAGGGATAAAGCCGTAAATATAGTATTAAAATTTTCAACAAGAAAAACACAAGACCTTTGACACAAACTCACTTTTGAATAGTATTTGTAAGAGCTGGCTGTCAAAATGGATCAGTAGGTGAATGTATTTACCGGAAAGCCTAATGATTTGCATTCAGTGGAAACCTACAAAGAGAAAGGAGTGAACATTCCTCTACAAGCTGACTTCTGACCTGCATCCTTTCACTGTGAAACACACCTGACTACATAAACACACACACACTCACACACTCAAACACATACACTAAATGTAACACAGAGCCTTAGTGATTTCCTACAGTTGAAAATATTGCTGTATGTATTTTGTAGCTGAAAGATTTGTGAATGACATTTTTCAAATCCTTTCTTCTTCCCTCCCTCTCTCCCTCCCTCCCTCCCTTCCTTTCTTTTTTTTTTCTTTTAATTTTATGCCAGAGTCTCACCATGTACTCCAGGCTGGCCTATATTTCACTATTACAGACTTGGATGGCACCACACAACTTTAAGAATACCAGAAATACATATCTGACAGTTAAGTGATGATACCTCCTTCACGTCATAAATCTTTGTTGCATTCCAGCTTACATCGTGGGTCCTGCACTGACCCTGAGGTAAGTAACCAAAGCCTATGCTTTTATAGTTTACATTTAGATCGGATGGAATCACATGATAACTTAGTATAGTGTAGGATCCAGCTGTGCACATCTATAATCTCAGCCCTGGGGAGGAAGAAACAGGAGGTTTGTTGCAAATTTTAAAACAGTCTGTGCGTGAATTGCATGCTAGATGGGGTTACATAGAGACCTTGCATCAAAAAATTAATCTAAAAAAGAAGAATGGAATACAACCCTCCCAGAAACCAACTCCTAACAACTAATATAATGTTGATCCGACTGTGACAAGTGGCACAGAGGAAGACAGAAGGGCAACAAGATGCCATGGAGTGAGATCTCCCCTGAAGGTCAGAGTCACGATGTTGGGGGAAAGCACAGCTGTTGGGATGCAGGGCCCCCTGAAGCAGCAGGGCCCTTCTTAATGCACTGTGTCTGGTTGGTCGGTAAGAGGGAGGTGCTAATACTTTCCTGGCTTATTTTCATTCTGAATGAGACAGGCGATCTAGGGAGAGATATTTATTACCCATGTTGGGTAGTTCAGCCTTTATGCAGGAGCAGCTTGCTGGTCTTGACTCAGGTTGATGTGCCATGCTTTGTTGACACCCGTGGGAGGCCTGCCCCTTCTGAATGCAGACAGAGGAGGAGTGGAGGGGTAGGATAGAGGGGAGCTGGGGGACAGATGGAGAGGAAGGAGGGGAAACTGTGGTTTGGATTTCAAATAAGTGATAAAAATAATTAATTAAAAAGAATACCCTAGTAAAGTGATAATATTGGCTTTCGTTCGGAAAACAGGCCATTACGGAAAAGAAAGGATGCCACTAAAACTTTGTGATATACAAACAGAAGTTGGTAAGTTCACATACATGTGACTTTTACATATGTAAAGAGCTTAAAAAGCAGCACATGAAAGTGAACTAAGAAAAATTCTGTTCTAATAGCAGTGTTGAAGTAAATTAGATGTTGGGTGATAAAGCACATCTATGTTAAATCATTTCCCCATGTTAGAATGTTTTCCAGAAGCTATCCTAACATAGGTAGCACATGCTATTAAACCGGCAGGGGATTAATGTTAGTAAGAGAATGGCACTCTCACCAGCAATTATCGCCCCATCACATGTGATGGATGACATATTGCACTAAATTTCTTTTATCAATTACAAACAGAGGAATTTAGAATTTATCACTTACAAATGGAGGAATATATTTGTCAGAGTAAATGATGAGAGATTTGACTTTGGTAAGCAGTGTACCATGTTCCTGATAATGCCAGTCACTATGCGACCAGATGTGTATAAAATTATAAGAGTGGCACATTTGAAATTATTGAGACATGTGGTCCATTTTAAGAAAGTAATAGGGGAGATTTATCCCAAAGAATTAGATACGGGAAATAAATCTTATTTTGAAGTAAGTACTTTCTAAAAGAATAGAGTACTTAATGATCAGCATGCGTTGGTATGGTACTTGGAAAAATGATGGCCCACTTTACATAACAAGCAAATAAAATCGTATAATAAATATGTTGATGGCATTCACCTCTCTATTTTTGCCTTCCTCCCGGCCTCCCTCAGCAGCCACTTACTCTCTGAAGTTTGAGCAGTTATGAGTACTCACCTTCACTACTACCCTCTGCAAAACATTTCTCTGATCAAGGTTGGGAACAGTTTAATTCAATGGATAGGAACATAATATCTAAAATGTAGTTTAATAACAAACGGTAAAACAACAGCAGTGTGTTCTCTTCTAGGGCCTCTCATTTCCCTGTCCATAGGTTTTGAACATGCATTCAGTACCAAATAGTAATTCCCTCTTGTGGAAGAGGCTTTCAGTTCAATCAAGAGAGCAGTGGGTTACCCCCATAAATGGTCTTACCAGTTTTGTATCTTGGGCATTTCTTGCCTGTCAGGTTAGTGTTACATTCATGGTTCAGCTCTTGGTAGTGTCCATGTTTAGTGTCATTCAATAGCCTTCAGGGAACCTTCCAGCACTATGGAAGGTAGCCAAGAGGGAGAGTATCCCTTAGTTCAAGGTTGATTTCTTTGTGTCCATAACGGAAATATGTGGGTCTTCAGCAATATAGTCGTAACATCTAATAATGGCCTGGAAACAAGAGAAATGGCAAGAATCAGTACTGTTTTGATTGCTTTTGGGCCCCCCTAGGCCAATAACATGTAGGGAGATAACCCATGCCTGGCACTAAGATTTTTGTTTAATAACTCATGAGAGCAACGTGTATTTCACTGTTACAAAGGATACTTCTGTTCAAACACAATTTATATATTAAACATATTTTAATTAAGTTATAAAGTACTTTTTTTCTTTGTTTGTTTTAGATGTAGTTTTTGTCAACCCACTCCTTCCCTCCCCCTTTCTCCAGTCCCTTTCCCCTGCCTTCTGCCCCTCACCATCTCTCCAAAAGTGCGGGAGAGAAATACTGAGATTTGAGATTTCAATGTGTCTGAGACCTGATACCCCCATCCTCTCGAGTTCCTTGTTGGTGATGAAAGTCACCTGTGCACCTCACTCTAGGACACTTCCTAATGAATTTTAGTCTCTCTGGTTTGTTCTCAGATCATAACTTCCACCAATGAGGTGATATAATCAAAGAAGTCTACAATCAAACCATGTAACAACTATGTGGGAATTAGAAGGACCTCCCCTCTGAGTGCATAAATCAGAACAAGCCTTTCCTCTAGGCAGCAGTCCCATTTTCAGGCGGTGTAGGAAGATATTGGCATTTTAGGTTGTAAAGGAAGTATGCATTGACTCCTCAGCTTTGCTTCTGGAGGATCCGACCCCATGCGGGGACACAGGCTTAGCGAATGGAGTTCTCCTTGGGTTGGGGTTCTCATTCTCTCCCTTGAGTACTTTTGTACAAACAACACAAGTGCACATAGCAAACCTACAGCTAATGGTTTTCACTGTGGGAAGTCTAAGCAAGTTATTACGTTAGATAGTATTTAGAGAAGGCGACCTACTGACTGCGATGTGTGTTTGGCTGCTGTTTGGTTTGGTTTTACTTAAAACAAGTGAAGTCTTTACTGTTGCTAATGAGGTTGTTAGACTGAATTCTTTGTCTAATATAATCATAAAATGGATATTTGTGTATGGGGTGTCATGAGTTGATTTTCACACATGTGTATTTTTTAGAGCTCAAGTCAAGATGCTTGTATTTGTTCAACAGTTGATCATTTCTTTCTTTTTATGATTTTTCCCTTTTCACATATATTTTTTATTGAAATATATTTTTCATACAAAATTTTCTGGTAGTGGTTCCCCTCCCCCAACTCTTCCCAGATCCTCTTCATTCACCCAAGTCTACATTTTTCATTTTCTTTTACTTATAAAATCAATTAAATGATTCCAAATGATATTTTGCTATACTCATACTGGAATGATCACACAGAAACTATTTGCAATACTGTTTGGCCAATAGCTTAAGTGTATTGTTAACTTGCTATAATATCTAGAATTAACCTATTTCCATTATTTTGTATTTTACTATGAGGCCTGTGGACTACCGGCAATGTTCCAGCTGACGGCTGGTGCCTATCTCCTCTGGCGGCTCCATGGCTTCTCCCTGACTCTGCCTCCTTTCTCCTTCTCTACCTTCTTGGAATTCCTGCCTTGCTCTATTCTGCTAAACCACTGGCCGAAACAGATTTATTCATTAACCAATAAAAGCAATCCATAGACAGAAGAACCACCCATACCATAAGTTTTGTCTTTATTCTTGGTTAAGTCTTTTCCTCATTTTAAAGTTATTCCCTTGTGAATTTTGTATAATGGAGTTTAATCACATTCGCTCACCTTTTCAGTTTCTCTACGATTCACCTCTTTGCTCTATGACTTTGTATGTCTTCACTTCTTTACTCCTCCTTCCCTCTATCAAGTTTAGACTCATCGTACATAATTCATGCTACTCATATGCTTTTCTCAGCTGCCAATTGGTCTGCTTATCTGGAAACGCCCTTAACGAACACTGATTCTTTTTCTCAGCATTTGTCAATTGCCACTAACTCCTAAGTCTGCAGTAGATTCATGACTACCTCCCCTCTTCATGCTGGGATTATTCTTGGATTGAACTTGCTTGGGTTCTCTGTATGCTGTTTCAACATGTATTCATACACGAATCTGCCCTGTAATGTCTGGAAAGCCCCATTTCTGGGTGGTCATTCACCACTCCTAGCTCTTACATTCTCCACTCCCCTTCTTCTTCAATGGTACCCGAAAACATGGTTCTGATTCCTTATGTATGACTTTTTCTTTTATGTTTTGAGATTATAATGTAATTATAGTATGTCTTCCTCCCCTTCCTTCATTGTAAACAGCCCATTATACCCCTTGTCCACTACATCACTCCTTGTCCTATATCAAGTTCATTATCTATAATTTAATGCTTTCCATTTGTTGATGTCATCATTCTTGTCACCATTAGTGATAAATTGATGACAGCAGGGTAGTTTTCTTTTTACCCTCTTCAATAAACTAAAAATTATTAGTTATTATTGTTATTGTTATTGTTATTGTTATTATTAAAATTATTATTATTGTTATTATTATTGTTGTTGCTATTATTGTTACTGTAAAACCAGGTACTTTCTTGTGTATGGTTCATGATTTCTTTAGGTTTCTTGAAGGTAATTAGGTGGGTTAATGGTAATGGAATTAGTGTTTCTATAGAAAGTGAATCCATGACTAATTGGCTTTACTCTCATTATCTTGTTCTGCTTTCAAAGAATTTGAGTATTTGACTATCAGACCTGAGAGCTGGTAGTAATTTTTTAAAAAGATGGAAAAAACAGATACCATCAGGAAAAAGAAAAATGACAGAAACATGGTGTCTTCACACTTCATATCATGGCCAAAAAATTGTTATAGCTGGCTTAACAATTCCAATTGGCAGAGATGTTAGTTGTTATTGGAAAGAAAGGGTTTTGGTGGATAAGAGCTTCGGATATTCTCCTAAGCGGCTTGGGTTAAACACAGAATATTTGAAATTCTTTTGAAGAATGGTTAGGAACTGTTTTAAAGTTTGCTTGATTGTAAAATTTGCCACCATTGACAGAGACAATGTAGAATGTTGCTGATTCAACTTTTTGTTGTAATATGGCAGATGGAACTATTTAACACATGGCAAAAATTGGAATTTACACTTAGAATGAATGAGATGGCCCATTTTAAATATTCATAAGATGAAATCACCCTTCTTTTATTCTTAAAGTGTTAGGTAAAAATAGTAAATAGGCAGATTATGTGGTGAATGAAAATATGTGAAGTGAAAAACCAATGAGTCATTAAGGGTCTTCAGCATTGTAATAGTTTGTCAGTTTTGTTGGGCTAGTGTATTGCCACCCATTTTCCATTTATCTGTATTAAAAATCAGTAGTTTCCATGTCAACTTAAGATAATATCTGCTCATGAAAGAAACCTTGAATATATTAGGGAATGTCTGAATTTCTGGTGGGCATGGCAGTTTGTTAGAGATAACAATATTTACTTTTTACTTTTTGTGATGTTTCCATCTCCATCATGATATATTGTTTTTGGTTTAATATTTAACTTTATTATAGAAGATAAATTCGTGTTTATATTATATTAACATTATATTAGTTTATCTGCTATAATAAATTTAAAATTTAAATTTATTGTTCAATTATGTGAAAGATTAATTTATTGTATACTCAAATTGCAAGCTGGAAACCTTTAAAGATCACGACCCTTCAAAATGATGTATTACTTGAATATATGATCCTATCCAGTAGGGAAAAGACCAGTTCTTCAGAAACTAAAACCTTTACTAACACAAATGATGAATGATCACTCTCATTGCATTTATAGCTCCCTAGGTTCATTCATACTGTGTCTCCATTACCTTTCATTCATTCATACAGTCTTTGTTTTGTTTCTTATACTTAATATAATCATACTTCAAGGATGGACTATTCAACAATATTTGTCTAGATAAGCCAGACAGCCAGGGAGAGTAATTGAATCACTAAAGGGGTAGGGTTTAATTAACTTTATAAAGTGCATGATTTCTAAGCAAAATGAAACTGACATTTTAAGATAAATTTGTTTTTCTAACATAAACCTTCTCAGCTCTGGGAGTATTTGCTAGGTTTGGGGAATATCCTTCACCATAGTACCTTGTATGAGTTTGCACATAGAGGTTTGGGTTAGTTTTACTCAGATTTGTAAATTTCCTGTCAGTTTAAAGTATGTTTTGTTATCTATTGGTTCTTCTTAATCTATTAAAATTCTGATTCATTAAAATATGTTCTAGTACCATTTTCTTTTTATACTTTCATTTTTATTTTGCTGCTTTCTAAATTTGTAGAAATAAATTGAAAAAAGTTAAATATCCCGTCATATCTTGAAACATGTTTTTGTTTGTTATTATTCCGGTAAAGGGAGATTTCTTGTCATTATTTACTATCTTCCTGTTCAGAAAATTAAGCTAATCTTTCTTGTAATTAAATATTCTTATTCCAGCAAATGATACTATTTGTCTACTTGTAAAATAAAGATATTAAATTAAGGATAGATGAGGCAGTTTATTCACTTTTCTCTGCCAGCTCTTTTGGCATATTATAGCTAGTAGTTTTTACTTTGCATTTGCATCTTTAATACTTCCGCTTCTATTTTCCTTCCTAAATATTTTATAATACTTAACTTTTATTTTCATCAAGGCTATTGGGGTATGCTTTCTCTAATTTTAACCTTTCTAGGTAGAAGCTACCATAATGATATTTTATTTCTATTTTGGAATCTTGGTTATTAAACTCAGGATCTTGTGTATGATGTATATAAGCAGTCTCTTTATGAGGTATTGACATAGACTGAGATTTATCAATTTTAATATCAAAAATGACTCTTCAAAGGATTCTGATGTTTAAATCGCAAAACAGTACCAGTATCAACAACAAACCATCCATTTATGCTTTAAATTTCCAGAAGAATTTTGCTTTTCTTTGCTTTTCAATACTTCATTCGCATTGCTTGTTTGTTTTTCATGTAGCCTTACACACTATTCCTTCACCCCACCATTCCTCTTCCTATGTTAGGAGCTTCTTTATGGAAGTAGTTTACCTTTTTCAGTTATTTCAAAGTTTCAACTCAAGATCAGTATTTACCAAGGAGAGTATGATCTCCAAGGTCTAGAACAGGAACCCCAGAATGTAATAATATCTTCTTTACTATACATATTATTTTTTTTAATTATAAGGATATGTCTTTAAATATTAGGTAGCAAAGTAATAACACAGTGGGCAAAAATTAAAATGTGGTGACTTTCATCGCTCGGAATGACCAATCTAGAAGGGACAGAAAAACTCAAAGTAAAATCCTTATAAACACCAAAGCTTTTGAGATAAATGGGCCATTTGAAAGTTTCTGATGAATGAAATTTGTTAACAGTTATGCAAAACAGATGACTCCAACTATTAAGGAATTATGAATATTCATTGTTTACCTTTACATTACAATTGCACTTACAATTAATTTATAATTAAAAATTAATTAACTTTATAAAGTGCATGATTTCTAAGCAAAATGAAACTGACATTTTAAGATAAATTTGTTTTTCTAACATAAACCTTCTCAGCTCTGGGAGTATTTGCTAGGTTTGGGGAATATCCTTCACCATAGTACCTTGTATGAGTTTGCACATAGAGGTTTGTAATAGAGAATTATAATAACACTCTGATTGCAAAATGCATTAAATACCACAGGAAAATCTTGTACATATGCCTAGAAAAATGACCATGAGACATAGCAAGTCATGAAAAATCCATATCCTTTTATCACTTGTTTCTTTTTAATGCATTCATAGGAAATCTTCCTCATGGTGGTAAGTCAGTTTCCAATACAATTTAATTTAAAGTCTCCTACCTCCAAACTCAAGACAATTGAACACCAAAGAGTGTCTCAAAATATATGTATTATTAATAATTTATATTCATCTTGCTAGGCTCTGCCCACATTTGAAACAGGCACTTTGGTTAATATTATGAAGTAGTTTGCTTAGAAATGATAAATCATATGTTCATTATTACAATCAGGCATGAGATTAATCTGTATTCCAAAACTCAAGCTGAGAGTTATGGAGGAAAATTTCTCAGGAAGAATAATTTTCTACAATTGGTGTGACTATATTATGACCAGAAAAAAAGATCCTTAACAGGCAATTTCAGATAATTACTAAAACAATTCTGGTAACATTTTATTTGAACTTAAGCATGAGTAATACTGGTGATTATATCACAAGCTTTGGATTGGTAACCAGAGAAGTGAAGCCCACAAGTTAATATATGACAGCAAGTTCTGAGATACTTAAATATGTTCCTGTAATTCAGATTTTCTCCATGACACACTCCTTACTTTTTATTATAAGATGAAAAAGCTGTCATTTGTAACATAAACCCAATATCTTCATAAATATTCTAACACTTTACTAAAATATACAGAACTATCATGAGTAACACATAATCATGTTAATCCAAGAAACTGAAAAATGAGGTCCATCTTCCCAATGATCATGGTTTAAATTGAAGGCATATTTTACATGAAATTTTTAATGCATATTTGTGTTATTTATCCTTTAAAACTTTCTAATAATCCAATTTGTGACACATACCATGATTTTCCCATTACACTTTTGAAAGAATTTGAATTTGGAAAATAAAATTTGGTATCCCCCTCAATATAAATGCTACCAAAATACAGTTTTGAGACGTATACATTTTCTTGAATTTAAGGCAAAGGAAAGCCAAGAAGCATTTTGCTGGAAACATATTTGCTGCTGGGATTTCTGTGTGGATTATTGCAGTGTGCTTCTTTTGAAATATCCAGAAGAATACTTTGTGGGAAAGAGGAGCTGTAGATAAAATAGAAAATATGAATAAACAATTGATTTTATTTGTAAAGCTTTAAATGTTCAGCAAAATAACAACAAAATGCATACATATGTTACATATTCAAGATACAAAGTGGGAAGGCAAGTGACATCTGCACATTTCACAGCTCCCCCAAACAATTTGTAGTACTTTAAAACTGAGCAGCCCTTGCCTGATTTAAAAAAAAATGTTTAAGTAGCTATCCAATATATGGGGCTAGGATAAGAGTTTTCGTATTTAGAAGTACATAATAGAAAAATAAGTTAAAAGTTAACAAAGATGTATTACTACAAGCTACTTAAAATCCTTTTGAACTAAAAGCAACCATGGTTCTTCAATGGTTACTGAGAAATGTTCATCACCTAGCAACGTGTCACCTAGCAACGTGCCAGGAGGCAGCTTTGAGAACAGTGTTGCAGGGTTGATATTGGAATGAGTCGCTGAGTGAATAAAGAAAAACAACACTTTAAATCACATTTGACAATAAAATAAACAATTTTTAATGATCCCTTTTTCCCGCTTGAAGTGTCTCTCACTAGGAAAAGAGACACTACAAAAATCTAAACAGAAAAGCCGAGAAGAGAATAATTACCTTCTTAGCATGAAGAGAAAGGAAACAAATGAATTTTTGCTGTCCCAAGTTGCACTTTCTCTATTTCCCCTAGATGCTGAAAGATTTTAGGGCATAGGTGGTAGAAAAGAATACCTACTACAGCCTCTTACATGGTAAATTAAATAATATCACAAACATCAGAGTTGCTGAAGATTTTAAATTAGATTAAATTGAGAAATCTGTTGTGTGTTTATTACTATCAGATTCCAGGTAGCAGCCCCAAAGAAAAGAAGTTAAATTATGATCTGCATCTATGTTTTTAAGATTCTCCTCTGCTGTCTTAGACTTGGGGTATTGCCTTTACACACACTCATAGAAAAGAGATTATAAACCCATATCTTCATTCATATTGTGTGAACTAAGTGTGGATCATGACAAATCCCCATAGATAATCATTCAGTGTTCTTTTTATTCAACTGATAATAGAGATCAGATGCTGGATGTGGCCCCCTTAGTTCCTCTCATTGAGAGACATTCTACAGAAGTTTCCTGGTCTGGTAAGGAATCTTGACATCTAAACTAGTAAGCCCAAATTTTGTGGATACTACTTGGGTGGTTTCAGGTCATTGCTCAAGACCACCCTTGCAAACGCTTGGTCACTTCAATACTGTGAGACATGAGTGTGCACTCTCACAGCGGTTGTCCCCTGATTCTTTGAAGTGACCATTAGGGATCTAAAGAAGGAAATTTCATAAACTCCATGTACACCCCAGAAACAGTAAATTCCTTTATTCTTTACTTTGAGATAGTAAACTCTCTTACTTATTCTATGTAGTTGACTTCTTTTGGAACCTCTTCTGCTCTAAGTTGCTGTTTGACAAGATAAGTCATAACAAAATAATTTCTTCTACAGGTTCTTCCCTTAATGAGAAATTTAGTTTCAGCTGCTGTGGATTTCTGTCGTTGCTTAGATCTTCTGGAAGCTGCTCACAATTTAGCCTCTTTCTGCACTCTACATCTCTTTGCCCTTGATTGCTTTATTAACCCTTTGAACTACTAGCATTCCTTTAGAGTTGACATATTCCATCCTAAACTTTTGAAACAGATTCTTTAAATATGTCTCAAGTCTTCCCTTGTAGGCATAATAATGTATAGTAAAGGTAGCATTCAATAAATCCTCATAGAAGAACCAAATGTGAAGTGGCCTATGTCTCTAGTAATAAAAGCCTTCCAAAAATTGGTTTCAATGGCACACTACAGGAAGTGGAGATTTTAGACTGAAAAAGAGAGTTTAAGAAAACTATGGGCTGATGGAAAAATACGCATTTTACCCTGAGGCTTCTTCTGTACTTTTGTTAAACCAGTGAAGACTTCTTCAAATAAATGAATGGACATAAAGCTTCTCAATAAGCATCTAAATTATCAGAAATTAATAATAATTTTAAAGCTTACACGGTCTGAAGTAAAAAGAAAATGAGATGAGGAAACCGTAAGTGCAATAGTTTTCTTCAGTAAACAATGTTTATTTTCGTCATAATATGTAGAGGATGTTGAGAAAATGTGAATGGGGAGGAAGTTCAATTTTCTTTGAAATAAACAGAAAATTGCGTCTCAAATATTTTGGGTAATATTATTTTCACTGTAGGCTTTATACAAATAACACGTCACAGTTTTAGACATGCTTCAATTGAAGACAATGAGCCAGCATCTGTACTTAGAAGTCTTTTCATCAACCCATAATGAAAGTACTCAGCTCCTTAAGGCTGTTTTGATTTCCACATCTTACCAAAGACAAAAATCCTTATTTAGTCTTTTCAGATTTTCTGGGATGAGATTTAAGGCTTTATCTGAGTGAGTCAGTACTTCCCTTTGAACATCTTCTTGTAAATCTTTTTATGAGACACACAATTCGTCCTGAATTTGAACAAAAGTTTCATCAAATGCCTCTCCAGAAATACTTTCATTGAAAACTCTGAGATTTTTATGAATTATTGCCATAGCAGTTCCTTCTGTCTTTTTTTAATAGAAGTTCCTTGCCTATAATGAATCTTTTATAGACTCCTTTTGAATTAAAGCCAAAGGTAATTGTAACAACAGCAAACAAAGAAACACAGGCTTCATTCTTTTAATTGACTTTCCTTGTTTCCACTGATTCATATCCTAGATTACATTGCTTGCTGATTGTGTAATATAAAAAGTGACTTTCTGTAAGTTCAACGAAATTTGAATCTAGGTTAAATGAATATTTAAATCCACAAGAATAAAATCTGCCATCCTATTAATTATTTTAAATTAGATTGAACCTAACTGTTAGCGGCAAGGTTGGAGCAGTTGTAGTTTGGCTACACCTGGTGTGATTTCTTTCAAATTATTTCTTCTTGATAAACAGCAGAGCATTTTACCTTTCACAAATTTAGAAACAATGTGCACTTTAAATGTGTAACACATAACTTCATTTACTTCTCCACAAAATGCTGGTATTTCACTGCGTTATGACTTAATGATTCTAGGGAATCATAGGAACCAACACAGTGTTTGTTCAAAGTTTTCTCTACAAATAGGACTATGGTGCACTTTAAGGCTCTACTTGCTAAACTGTTTTCTCCTTTTCTGGAAGTTTGTGATACTTGATATTTGCCAGTATTGCAATATTTGCCCAATCTATATTCTTTAACCATATTGTAAATAAAACAGAGGCAAATAATTTTTAGAATACTTGAGAACATTTTACTGTAGAATAAAATCAGGATAATAATACGTAAGTGAAAAGGTATTGTAATTTGAAAGGGTATTTAATGGTTGTATTTGTTACTAATAAAAGAGACAGTATTGAAGTTTTAAAATAGCAAAACCAATAAGTTTAAACTGAAATATGGCTTATTTTTCTTTCACTAATGCCTTTACAAAAGGGGTCCACAAAAAGCATTTTTAGTTAGAGCATGCCATTTAAGCTTGTTTGCAAGAAAATTAGGATAAAGCACAAAGGACAATTCTCTTTCTATGACAGATTCACAAAATAAAACACTGATAATTTTTATATGATTAATATTGTAGTTTATAGAGTGATAATGAATCTTTCTCATTTTTAAGAATAAAGTCCAGGACTGGATGGGCCTAATGTTGAATCTACCAGATATTTAAAAGTGAAGTAAAACAAATACTCTTTAAATTTCTGTATCTGTGTGAAAGGAATAGAAAACTAAGAAGTTCATTTTGATGAGGCCATTACTACCCTCATAGTAAAACTGGATAATGAAATAACAAATAGGGAAATTATAAGCCAATATTACCAGTGAAAATGGATGCAAATGTTCAATAGAATGTATGAAAATGATCAAAAATAATTCAATAAATACATGGATAAATGAATAAATGTACATTTTAGATGGATTCTTCACTGCTGAGGGATTCATATAGTCTTAATTTTCTTAAGCTGTTGCTGAAATGTTATTACAATCCTTGCTTCCAGAGATTATAATTACACCTACATAGCCCATTGAATATGGAGAAGATGAGCTGGTATCTACATAGAGCTTTCACACCTATGTTCCAATGTCTTTGGTACAGGAAATACTCTGCACACTACCAATAGAGAAACGTAAATACCAAGAGAGCCAAAAACCCTTGGATATACAGTGGTGCCCTGCCTGCAAGATAAGCTAGGCAATAATGGCATGAAGTTTGTGGGAGTAAACAACCGATATTTGATTTGACTTAGGCCTACTCTACTGAACTCATAACTGACACTGCTTTGGTGGCAGAAAACCTGACACTAGATATCCCAGGGACCTTGGGTAAAACTAAATAGTACAGTTCTACAAAAAGAAAGAATATAGCAATAAAATAACTGCTATATTCATAGACCAGTGACTTGCACACACGTCATCAGAGAACCTTCCTCCTACAGCAGAAGGGAACAAATATAGAAACCCACAGCCAGACATCATACAGAGAATGAGGGAAATTGGAACACTCAGCTCTAAATGGATGCATCCATCAATCCTCCCCGTTTACTCAGGGCTCAGAGCTGGCAGAAGAGGAGGCAGAAAGAATGTAAGAAGAAGAGGGAATGGAGGATACCAAGAAAACAAGACTTTCTAAATCAACATGATTGGCTCACATATGCACCCAGAGAGACTGGCAGCAAGGGCAGGGCTGGAGGGTCAGCACTCCATCCTTCGCGTTTATATTATGTCTTCTAGTTTATTGTTTTTATGAGATTCCTGAGTTTACAGATGGGTGGCTGTTTCTTGTGCCTTCTCTTGGGCTTTTTTTCTTCTGTTTGTTTGCTTGGTTCAATTCTGATGCATTGGCCTTTGTTTCATCTTATTTTACTTTATTATTAAAAGTGTGCAAAGGAATATAAGTCAGTGAGCCACTGAGATACCTATTTTTTGTTTATTGAGACAGTGTTCACAATGTTTAAGTCACAGATTTATGCAAGGTATTCATCAACAGTGAGTGGATAAAGCAACTCTGTCCCATATATACTTATTTTGTTTTATAAAAATGTCTCATAATATTTCTCTTACCTATAATAAAGCAAAATTCATCTTCAAAATCTTGCCATAAATAACCTTGATAAAGGAAGAGTCATTTAAATTGTTAATGAATGTAAATATATAGTGATCTGTATTGTTACTTTAGGTTATAGACTATGTTTTATTATTATATTTTTCATTATATATAACAATCTTTATATACAATTATATTTTGATCATGTTCTTACCCTCCAAGTTCCTCCAGATCTTCTCTTCCTCCCTAACCACCTAACTTTAAGTTCTTTCTCAAAATGAAACAGAAACCCAATGCAACTACAAACCCCCAAAACCAGGAAAACAGAATAAAACCCCTTCCAAAACCAAACTAAACAAGCCCATGAAACAGTAACCATATGAAAGCACATACAAAATTCTAATTATTTGATGGTCATCTACTCCTAAACACAAGGCCTGCACTTTTGTGGTTGATATAGGTACTGTCTGTGTACTAGAGAAAACTGATTTTCCCTCTCCCAGCAGATATAAGTGACCGTCTGTTCCATTGTTAACCTTTACCCTAATGACTAGAGCTTCATCCATCCATCCGTGCATCCATCCATGCATCCATGCATCCATGCATCCAT
>LOJH01022996.1:18205-29231 GCA_001685095.1 Ellobius talpinus | reverse complement strand
GTGTGTGTGTGTGTGTGTGTGTGTGTGTGTGTGTGTGTGTGTGTGTGTCCCAGGCTGGCTAAGGATGAGGCTGATAGAATCCTCCTGCCTTTACCCGCCAGCCCTGGGGTCACAGGTGTGCTCCTTTGTGCTGGCTCCTCAGTTTGGCTTTTTGAGACAAGCTCTCTTTCTGTGGTTTGGCCTGGCCTGGCTCTCTGCCGTAGCTGGGGCCACAGGCATGTGCCACCAGGCCGGGCTTCTGTTACAGTCTGTAAACACAGTGGCAGAGTTTCATTGCTTTCCACCTTCATAAGTTAGAGTGGACAAGAAACGAAATATCTCAGCTTTACAGCAAGCAGGGCACAAGCTGGCCATGGAGGCTGCGATCTCTGGTTGCATTCGGGGGCGTGTAGGGTGGGTATGGGTTTTTGAATCTGCCAAGTCCTCCGGTTCCTGTGGGCTGAGACCTCTGATTAGTGAGAAGCCAGTTTTCCTGTCTGCCCATGTTGTGTGCACTCTGTGTGCTGGGGACTTGGAGGTTCTCTAAAAGTGCCCCACAGGGGGGGTGTTGCCCATAGAGCTCAGCACAGCCGTTCTGAGCCTCCAGTCTTCTCTTTGCAGGCGTTCGCCGATCGTCGCAGATGCCAGCACATTTCTCCCTGGATTCCTTGGATTCGGATAGACTGTGAGCTGCCCCTCGCAGCACAAAAGTAAGGTTTGTGTCTTCTGAAGGCTCCAGTGTGCTTTTTCCTGGGTCAGGTGTACAGGTAGGGCTCTCTTCCTGACCATGTAGAAAGAGACTAGGGGTGAGGGCGGGTTATGTGGGGGAAACAGCAATAACCTTTTCAAAGAAATCTAAAGCTGACTTAAGGGGACCAGCCCCCATCAGAACCAGGGTAAATAAGAAAATCCATGAAGGCGGAGATAGCTTAGGAAAAATTCTTATCTGTCTAAAGGTTAGACTTTTTCTATCTGAGTGGGGAGAAAAGGAACACAGTTGCTTTCTGATGGTAACTTTTTCTTTACTTCATCTTGAAAAAAATCCTTTCTGAAAAATCTCTCTTGCTCGCTCCTTCTCTCTCTGCTCCGCCACTGCTGCCCTTTCTTGGCTGCTCCTTCGTTCTCTGCCTTGCCATCCCTCTCTGCTGCCTCTCCCCCGTCACAGCCAAACTCTGGACAACTCTTAAGTTACATTTTCAGGGCTCAACCCATTCTTAAAATCCAAGATAAGTCACGTAGTTTCTCTTAGGCTAGGGATGTCACAATGACTGACCAGTGAGCAACCAGGGCCTTGCACGTAGCTCTAAGTTGGTGAGGGTTCCCAGACAGTAAATAATCGGCTGAGCCTTGAGGTCAGGGAAACAGCAGAAAGAAATGTCCATTGCTGCAGGGAGCTATGTGCAAAGTTGCTTCTAACTTTTGACCTTGAATCAGCACTAAATAGCACCTGGGAAAATGACCTCATGGATTTGTCTCTAGGGGCAACCAAATATTGTTTCCAGAGGCAACCAGCCTGCTTTGAATCTGCTCTGAAGTCTAAAGTTAGCTGTCTGTGTAAAAGGCAGTCTTTGTGACTGAGAATCCTGTCTCAGTCTGAGTAATGTAAGATATCCTAGTATTATTTCTATTCATCAGAATTATACAGTTACAGAAATCGTCCTTCTGACCATCCACAGCTATATGTGTGCCTAGGAGATGGAATATTTTCACAAGATAAACACATAAGCAGTGGGAATAGACCCAAAACTGTTACTAGGGAAGAAATGAAGTGACTCAAGAGAGAAATTACAGACAGGAGCAACTGGTTTCCACAACCAGTGACCCCAAGGTCTTACCAGGTGGGGTTCCCCACCAGGGAATCATGTGTCTGGTGGGTGGACCTGCTGAACGCTAATTGTCACCTGCTGTATACCCCACGGCAGCTCTCAGCAGAAATCTCATGCTGGGGCCTGGGAAAACAGCTCAGTGGGTAATGTGCTTTGCCATGCAAGCATAAGGAACTGAGCTTGAATCCCCAGAACCCAAGTCAAAGCCGGGCACAGGGCACACATCTGTGAAGTGCTGGGGGCAACAACAGGCAGATCCCTAGAGTTTGATGGCCAGCTAGCCTAGCCAGTTGGTGAGCTCTGGGTTCTGTGAAGAGATACTGTCCCCAAAATGAGGGGGAGGGCCGGCAAATTGGCTCAGCCGGTAAGTGATAGCTTAAATACGATTCCTGGGACCTATAGGGTGGAGGAAGAGAATGTGTGTGCTGTGGTCTTGGCTCTTGATGTTCTTTAAGGTTTTGTCAAGGGCTGGGGAGGTTGCTCGGTGGTTAAAGCATCCACCACACAAGTGTGAGGGTCCTCAGAACCCATGTAAATGACAGGTGGGCTCCGTGGCCTGCCTGTAATCCTAGCCTCAGAAGACAGAGGTGGGAGATCCCCAGAGTAAACTGGCTGCTGAGCCTTTTCAGTGAGCTCTGGGTTTGAGTGAAAGACTCTGACTCAATGAATAAGGTGGAAGAGTGATGGAGGACACATGTGTGCAGACATGTGTACTCACAAAAACACGGAAAAACAAAAACAAAAAATTTCTCAAAAATAAGTCATGTTTGGAGCATTCTTGCGCACAGGGTTTAACGGCCCACTAGCAACCTCTGCTCTGTAAGGCTGGTGCTGCGTGTGTGCTGTGCTCCCCAGTAGATGGCAAATCTGCCCTCAGCTAAGCTGCTCAAGGCCTTATTGGATTTGGTCGTCCAGATTAAGACAGCCATCGTAGTCCCGGGGGCCAAAATAATCTTAAAGTTGTGATAAAATAAACATTACGTGACATTTACCAGGAGTAACACTTCGGGGATACCAGACTTGCATGGTCCCTGGTGATGCTGCCTCTGGAGCACAGCCACCGAAGACCAGGGTGCTCACTGATGGAGAACATGTTCACTTACTTCGTTGATTTGAAATAGGGCCTCACTCCATAGCTCAGTCTGGTCTGGTCTTAACTTGTGGCAGTCCTCCTGCCTCAGCCTATCTAGTGTTCAGATTATTAGTGTGAGCCATCACACCCCTCTTTCACCTTTGTATTTTAAGTGTGTGGATGTTTTGCCTGTGTGTGTGTGTGCACTACATGTGTGCATTGCCTATAGAGGCTAGAAGAAGGAGTCAGATCCCCTGGGGCTGGAGTTACAGACAGCTGTAAGCTGTCATGTGGGTGCTGGGACTGAACCTTGGTTTCTGGAAGAACAAGTGCTCTTAACCTCTGAACCATTCCTCCAATCCCAGCCTTGTTTTTTTGAGTAGGGTTCTTATTGGTCTGGAACTCACTAAGTAGGCTAACCTGGCCAGTGAGCCCCATGGGTCCTCCTGTCTCTGCCTCCCAAGCGCTGGGGTTACTGTTGTAATATAAAAAACAGCACAAGAGAGAAAGATGCCGTGCGGCAGAGCTCACATGGAGGGTTTTTTTATTGGGGGAAAGGGAATGGGAAAAAGGGGGGATTGGAGGGGGGAGACCGGCCCCTGGTGACAGGAGCTGCAGAAGAGAAAAGAGAGTCAGAGAGACAGACAGACAGACAGACAAAGAGACTAGAGGTGGGCAAGGCCCACCTTTTTAACAGGAACATAGTGAACATGCACAGGAGGTGCTCTTAGTGGCTGCACCTGAGGATGTCTCCTGTCAGGACCCAAGGGCAGGCCAGTACAGATGCCTGGATACTGAATACCCCACTACATCCAGATTTTTTGACATGGATGCCAAGGGAAGCATTGGATGGAGCTGTCTACCAAGCTCCTCCTTCAGAACTCTTAATATTTTAAGAGTTTTTGATTCCTTTGATTCCTTCAGGAGTTCTTGAGTTCAGTGACTGCCCTCTGGGGATGTGGCCTTCTGAGGGTTTGGGTCAGGGCTTCTGTGGGGTCCTGGGTCACCCTCCCAGGTGACTCTTTGCTGTTCTTTCAGATGTGGAAAGCTTCTGCAGGCCACGCCGTGTCTATCACCCAGGACGATGGGGGAGCTGATGACTGGGAGACTGACCCTGATTTTGTGGTAGGAGTCATCACTAGCTCTGCCTTCCTGGGTGTTTGCCACTGAGGTTCCCAGCCTGGCCCTGCACCAAGCTGGTTTATTTCTTCCAGGGCATGGGGTATACAAGTTAGACCTTGGTACTCTGGTAAGGACGTGGGATATACTAATTGAGGCACGTGGTAAATGACTTAATGTGCAGAGTGTACTAATTAGGTCTCAGGGTATGTACTAGTTAGGGCATGGGATGTACTATTTACTTTTCCAGGGTGGGGATACTAGTTAGGGTACAGGGATATGCTAGTTAGGTCATGGGATATGCTACTTCTCCAGGGTGGGAATATACTAGTTAGGGCTTGGGATGTGCTAGTTACTTCTCTAGGGTGGGGATATACTAGTTAGGATACAGGCATATACTAGTTAGGGTACAGAGTATACTAGTTAGGGCTTAGGATGTGCTAGTTAACTTCTCTAGGGTGAGGATATACTAGTTAGGATACAGGCATAGACTAGTTAGGGTACAGGGTATACTAGTTAGGGCTTAGGATGTGCTAGTTAACTTCTCTAGGGTGGGGATATACTAGTTAGGATACAGGTATATACTAGTTAGGGTACAGGGTATACTAGTTAGGGCTTAAGATGTGCTAGTTACTTCTCTAGGGTGGGGAAATACTAGTTAGGATACAGGTATATACTAGTTAGGGTACAGGGTATGCTAGTTAGGACTTAGGATGTGCTAGTTACTTCTCTAGGGTGGGGAAATACTAGTTAGGATACAGGTATATACTAGTTAGGGTACAGGGTGTACTAGTTAGGGCTTAGGATGTGCTAATTACTTCTCTTTGCAGAATGATGTGAGTGAAAAGGAGCAAAGATGGGGCGCCAAAACCGTGCAGGGATCGGGGCACCAGGAACACATCAAGTAAGTACCTGTGGCACCCTGCTCTCCCGCACGCCCCCTCTGTAGGGAGATAAGAGCAGCCTCGCCTTGCTTCCTAGGTGATACTCGTTACAGGGGCTCATGAGGTCTGTGGACCTCAGGTCTCAGGTCAAACAGTGGGCTGAGGCCTAGCTTTTATAAACCCTGTTTTCTAACACAGAACACAGTATTGGGAGCTGTTTTCTCCAAGTGGCAGCTTTGGAGGGTGTGAGATGGCTTTGAGTAACTTGGGCTCCACCATCCCTTCATTTGGATCATTGTCTGTGAGCTGTCATGTGTTATGGAATTTAGTGGTTGATACAGCGTAAAATGTGCCACGCCGTGGAGTCTGACCCTGCACCTTCTGAAATGCCAGCTCTACAGCAGCTTGCGCCCTTGCTAAGGAGGGCGAACAGACCCTCCGCAGACACCCAGATGGTGTTTTAGGCCCCACAGGGTTCAGGATACATCTGCTGTGCCCGCTTTGGTATTTTGGCTACTGTATCTTTGCCTCCGAACATTCGGTCAGGTGCCCAGAAGAGGTCTGTGTCTGAGCGGTGGCTTTTATAGGAGGATGTTAATTGTTATTTCTATCTCCGGGAGATAGAATCCTGCTGAGTTTCCCTGTCTTGGTCTCACCCTCCAGGCTTGTGCTGTCCTTTCTCACAGTGGCTCCTTGGACCTGAGTTGTAGGGTGCCCACGCCTCCCACAAAAGAGGCCTTCGAGTTTCTATAGTGTAGGGGGAGGGGTCACGGGTGGGACAAAGGGCCTGCGGTCCATTAGAGGGGGTGTGGTATGAGAGGTGAGCAGGAATCTGGGCCACTGTGCCTGTGGGTCTCTATCCCCATGATTCGAGAACACACTGGGGAGAGTGAATGGGAAGATCTGTGAGGCTCTCTGGATGGATTAAGATGGGGGACATGTGGGTATCCCGTGATCCTTCTCAAGTTGTTGGGGTGGTGTTTCTCTTTTGTTGCTCATCAGGGGTTGGTGGGTCCAGACCTGGTGTCTGTTCTGCCACACTCTTGGGCCTGCTCTCACATGCAGAGCTTTGGGCTTCTTGTCTCCCGTTAGAAAGGCCCTGTGTTCAGGTGGTGTCTCAGTGACAGCTGCTTCTGGGCAGCCAGGTTCTGACTGTCTTCCGACTGTGTTGCCTTTGTTCCTTGTCTGAGTCTGTTCTGCACTGCTGTGAGCACCGTGACCAAATGTAGCCTGGGGAGGAAAGGGTTTATTTCACCCTACAGCTTTTAAGTCTGTCTCTGTGGGAGTCAGGGCAGGAACTAAATGAAGCAGAGGCTGTGGAGAAAGGCTCCTTACCAGCCTGCTCCTCATGGCTTGCTTAACTGCTTTCTAATACCACTCAGGACTACTGGCCAGTGGGCATCAAGGAAATGCCCTGTGGTCAGTCTGATGGCACTTTCTCAGTTGAGATTTCCTCTTCTGAGATGACTCTAGCTTGTGTCAAATTCCCAGAATGCTAACAGCCAGCTTCTGATGACCCTGGGGGTTTGGAGAAGGGTCCCTGTGGGTGACATTTGCAGAACTCAAAGCTCAGATGCAATATCGCTGCCCCTAGAGCCAGCGGCATGGTCCTGTGTGGATTTAGATCTGTGCTCCTCTCCCAAACAAGCTGTGGCAGAGCCATGGAGGCAGGCACAGTGAGAAGACAGGACAGCAACTCAGTGAGAAAACCCTGCAGACTCACAAAGGACATCACTACCCTTGCTTGTCCCGCTGGCGGATAAGCTGCAAGCCTGTAGCCTAATGTAGTCCTGCTTCCTCTCCCTTCCAGCATCCACAAGCTGCGAGAGAATGTCTTTCAAGAGCACCAGACCCTCAAGGAGAAGGAGCTGGAAACAGGACCCAAGGCTTCCCACGGCTATGGCGGGAAGTTTGGTGTGGAGCAGGATAGGATGGACAAAGTAAGTGGCTGCTCAGGCTGGGCTGCTGGCCTGCATGGGGACACAGTGTGGATGGCAGTCACACTTTTCTGAGTCACAGCGTGGAGTCGGGTTGCTGAGGGTGAGGGCTGCTCTGGGGGTCCTCTAGAGGCTGCCCACTTGTGAAGCTCTTCTGTGTTTCTAGAAGCCCTTTTTCAAATTGTCAGAGGCTCTGGCCAGCCGTTGATGTGTAGACGGCTCTCTGGGGTAGCTTTGTGAGCAGGACAGAGCCCAGAAGCATCCAGCCCACAGATGTCATGGTCACTGCTTATGGTGGAGATGGGCCAGTCCACAGCGTGAGGTCAGCTCTGAGGCCCTTTGCTCACATCGCGTGTGTGGAGTCCACTGACTCCTGGCTTATGTCCTATCTGCATTTGTGAGCCACTCTGCAGCCAGGCTGGGGAGGATACAAACTATCTGGCAGCTGTGGCTGAGCCCCTGGGAGTGACATCGGTGGGTTCTGACTGATGAGCAGATAACACAGGCAACTGCTGTCTAAGCCATCAGTTTGGGGCCATGTTTCCATTATTCCCCCAAGAGGAGGGAGTGGGGCCCGCTTTGGGGCTCACTCTAGGCAGGCTGTTTTTTCCAGAGAGAAGGCTTCAGCATGTGGGCATGTCTCCCGGAATGCAGGCTTTCACACTCTGTTGATGCTGTACCGGGGGTGAAGCCTGAGTGAGCAGTGTGAGGTAATTTTGATGGATAGACAGTGCTGCTGCTGGATAGATGTGGAAGAGAGACTCAGCTGCTGCCCATCCTGATGGGTGACTCTCACACATGGATTGTATTCCATTGTGCTAGGCATAGAAGGCCACAGCCACATCTCAGTGAGAGGTCACTGTCCACCAGAGGAATGGGCGGGTAAGCCTGAGGGCACCCCAACCATGGACAGTGTCTTAGGGTTTCCGCTGTCATGAAGAGACACAATTCTTAAAAAGGAAAACATTAATTGGAGATGATTTACAGTTTGTAGGTTTAGTCCATTATTGTCATGGTGGGGAACATGGTGGCATGCAGGCAGACGGTGCTGGAGAGTAACTGAGACTTCTACATCCCAGTCCACAGGCAGTAGGCAGAGAGAGTGACACTGGGCCCCTGGCTTGAGCATTTGAAATGTCAAAGTCCACGCCCAGTGACACACTTCCTCCAACAAGGCCACACCTACCAGTGCCACTCCCTAAGCATTTAAATAGAATGGGGGCCATTCTTATTCAAACCACCACAGCCAGGGATATTCTGGAGCAACATTCTGACAAGATGCCATCTGTAGGAAGGAGATGTGTTGTTGGCTGTGCTGCTGCCTTGCTGGCACAGAGATGGATGTGCTGGTCCTGCCATGGGCAGTGTGGAGATCTTGGCTGTTCAGGCTCAGTCAGATGCAGAGAACACAGCGAAGAGACCTAGAGCAGCAGTCTGGGGAGAATCTTAGTTTACCGAGGGCAAGCTTAATGCTGGGAATGTTTCTCTTTGGCTCTGCGCTGTGAGTGATTGGCCTCCTTTGGCTCAGATCTCGAGCCTCATCAAGCCTGGTCCTTCCTTCACCCTTTTTGCCCACCTGTCATGGCCTCTGTTTCCCTTGATGGCTTCTCATTGCTGTCCTGTGCTGTCATTTTGGGGGAGGCACACCCTTCTGGGCTTCTGCTAGACTCACTGCCCTCACCGTGTGCCTGGCGGGTCCTGTGTGCTGGGTATGGTATGTTGTAAGTATGCCCTGCCACACTTCTGTGACTGACTGTTGTCAGACCACTAGAATCTTTAGTTCACCTTGGCTGGATACTAACCAGTAACTCTCAAGCATTGGTGACATTAGCCTGGGGCGCTGGGGTTCCAACTTGTTGCCTCCCCCTCCCCAGGCCCTGTGCATTGAGGAAAGGTTAGCCCTTGGCTCATGCGAACCCTTGAGAGTAACCTGTTGTCAGAAACCTAAAGATGAATGCTAAGCTATTCGTAGCTCAACTTCTCCATAAATGGAAAGAAAGATGAGGCCCACAGACTTCTCCAGCCAGGCTCATCCAGAGCAGCACACACCTGTGAGGAGCCAGGACCGGAGCCCCTGGGTTCCTTTAGGGATCAGGTGACTGTGGCCTGCCAATATGAGACCAAAAGCCACTGAGCACACATTCAGTCAGGGCCGGAGCCAGAGCCAGCTGTCACTTCAGCCCCTTTTTCCCTTGGACAGTCCTGCTGGGAAATGTCTTTGGCATGGCTGCCGCTCTTTGGTCTTTTGCTGACAGTTTCTGTGTGAGCCTTGAGGCTGCAGGCAGGCCATCGTGCCACGTGGGGTTCACAGGCTGTGGCTTGTGATCTGCCATCAGCTGCTGACCGCAGCTAAGCCTGGGAAGGAGACAAGTCATTCAGTCAAGGCTTTCTTTGTATGTTCTGTGTATCATCAACCTCAGCGACCTTCATGAAGAGGGGCATTGAGGTCAGCGATATATAGCACACAGCCTGAGTGCAGGATCAAACTGAACAGTTGGCCAACCAAGGGAGGTCTGTGGTACACAGGGCTGGCTCTCCCTGTAGGGCAGTCAGAGTTAGGGTTCTGTGTTGCCAGGAGGGCCAAGAAGACAGGTTCCGAGGTGCACAGGCATTGTCTACCCAGAGGAAAGGCCACAGGACTGCTGTGCTGGGCAGTGACATCACACTGACTGGGTGACAGCACAGATATTAGAGCACTGTTTATGCAGGGCCGGGGTGGGGTCTGCTAGCAGACTTTGGCCGCCTGTTGGTGTGCCTTTGGCCGCCTGTTGGTGGGTCTGTGGCCCTGGGGAACCTGCTTCCTTTGATGGGGCTGGTGTGAGGTAACAGTGCTTGGCTCTTGTCTGTGTGGTCTGCATGTGGGGGGGTGTGGAATGCACACTTGCATTGTCACTGAGGGACCCATGTCTGCTTCAGCACGATCACAAAGTGTGTGCCCTGCTTTGACTCTTGGGGTCACAGCCTGTGAAAACACCACACACTGAGAGAGTGGCTGATGGAAATGGCTCTTCTGTTGTGTACCACAGGCTCTGTCCTTTGTTCTTACCTGGCTCTGTCCGAAGTTCTTGTCTGCAGTCAGGGGTGTTAGCCTGGAGGATCTCTAAAAGTTTGGGGTGCCCAGTAGAAGCTCAGCCAGTTCAGGTCTATGTCCTGGGATTCAGGGCCCTGAGGGCAAAGGCTCACCTCACTCAGAGTAGTGGCAGCAGCAGAGCCGGGGAGTGGGGTTGCTGTGCCACACTGGGCATGGGTGCATAATGCTGCGTCTTTGTTCTTGGTTCCAGTCAGCCGTTGGCCACGAGTACCAGTCAAAACTTTCCAAGCATTGCTCACAAGTGGACTCAGTCCGAGGCTTTGGAGGCAAGTTTGGTGTCCAGATGGACAGGGTGGATCAGGTGAGTGACAGGACCAGGGGCTGCAGTCTCCCTGCCACAGATATAGGCTGCTGTTTAGGCTGCCTTTTTGGACCAGTGCGGCAGTTCACAGGTGCCCACTGGCCCCGTGGGAATGCAAGAAGGGTGTCCAGATAAGAACTCACAAACCACATGAGAGGTGCCAGTTGTCCAGTGGGGAACAGTGACTTGAAAGACAGGCCTTGGTATACTTGCTGCAGTCCCCCTGTGTGCCTAGTGAGTCAGCTGTGCTTGACCATTATGGACCTTTCTCATTGTCTCGCTGGGTGGATGTGAATGACAGGCAGAGCCCTCCTTCAGAGTGGGGTTTGCTGAGCTCTTAGTGTCTAGAGGCTCTGTGGTAAGCCTCAGGCTGTTCTGATTCTCCAGCCTGGGGCTGTCAGTGGCACGGGAAGCACACCACTTTCAGCGTTAGTCCTGGCTTTATGGCACAGTAGCAAGGTCTGACCGTCTGTGTCTGAAGTGGGGGAGGTGCAGAACCCCAGCTCTGGGTCACGCTGAGGGCAGGCCACCATAAGTTCCCACGGCAGGCCTGCCATCTTGTTAATGTTTTCAGTAAAGCTTGTTTGGGAAGTGTGTGTGGCAGGGGAATTAATTCCAGATCAGCATGCTGTGCCTGGAATGAGTCAGTCAGGCTGGTGCTAGAAGCCTGCAGGGGCTAAGAGGGGAACTGCACACACAGACTTGGGTAGTGATGATTGCATCTGTTCTTTGCCTGGGAAACTAAGGTCAAAAATTAACATTGTGGGGCTGGAGAGATGGCTTAGAGGTTAAGAGCATTGCCTGCTCTTCCAAAGGT
>LOJH01022996.1:0-18008 GCA_001685095.1 Ellobius talpinus | reverse complement strand
CCTCTTCTGGCCTGCAGACGTACACACAGACAGAATATTGTATACATAATAAATTAATAAATAAATATTTTTTTTAAAAATTAGCATTGTGTAAGCTTGGCTTACACCTGTATTCCCAGCACCTGAGAGGTGGAGGCAGGAGAATTGCCATGAGTTCAGAGTCAGCCTGGGCCAGAGTGAGCCCTGTATTGACAAACAAAAGCCCAACACATGAGGCTGGGGTGATGGCTCAGATGTCACTGTGCAAGTTTGAGGACTTGTGTTTGGATCACAGCACACCCACATAAGCCAGGTTCAGTGTTAGAGTGGGGAGTAGGGGGAACAGGATTGCTGGAACTGGTTGACTGCCAGTCTAGCTTGAGGTTCCATTAGAGACCCTGTCTCAAGGGAACAAGGCTGACAATGGTAGAGCAGGCCACTGACATCTTCCTCTGGCCTTTGGACGGACATGTGTGGGCACACACACCTTCCCAAAACCAACATTACTGAAAATTTTGTTTTCTGTGTGCGTGAGTTCAGATGGGTCATCTTGGTGGCTTGTCAAATACCTGTCCCTTGTGTTTTTGTCCCACAGTCTGCTGTAGGCTTTGAGTACCAAGGGAAGACGGAAAAGCATGCCTCCCAGAAAGGTAAGGGGTACTAATGCCGCTGGAGCGGCAGGAAGGCCTCTGCTGTCTGCTATGGGTTCCGGGGCCATCCTGCTGTTGGTGGCACACACAGAGCTCTGTGTCTGCTGTCTCCAGTGGAAACTGCCTTCTCTTTACATGAGCAGACAGCTTCAGTGTCGCTCTTTGGCACTGTGGATGAACAGCAAATGTCCCTGAAGACAGAAACCAGAGTTGTAGGCCTGTATTGTCAAAACTGTGCCCTGAAACATGGAAAAGACAGTGTTGGTTGATTTTCATGATGTCACATGAGTCTGGAGCCCCCCCTTTTTTTTTAAAGCAACCAAGGCAAATCATTTCTTTTTAGTACCCAGGGTTTTGTTTTGTTTATTTATTTTTTTTTAAAAGAAAAACTATCTTTTTTTAATTTTACTTACCAATTCAGGTTCTCATTCCCTCCCCTCCTCCTATTCCCTCCACCTTCTCCCCCACCTCACCCCTATCCACTCCCCAGAGCAGGTAAGGCACTTTGTTTTGGGGAAGGTCTAAGGCCCTCCCTACTATGTCTAGGCTGAGCAAGGTATCCATCCAAAGATAATGGGTTCCCCAAAAACCAGTGCAAGCAGTAGGGATAAGTCCAGTGGCCCCACAGTCTGCCCCAGCCATACAACTGTCACCCACATTCAGAGGGTTTAGTTTGGTCCTATGCTGGTTCCTTCCCTGTCCAACTGGAGTTGGTGAGCTCCCATTAGCTCAGGTCAGCTGTTTTAGTGGGTGTCCCCATCATGGTCTTGATCCCTTTGCTCATATTTTCACTCCTCCCACTCTTCAACTGGACTTTGGGAGCTCAGTCCAGTGCTCCACTGNATGCTGGTTCCTTCCCTGTCCAACTGGAGTTGGTGAGCTCCCATTAGCTCAGGTCAGCTGTTTTAGTGGGTGTCCCCATCATGGTCTTGATCCCTTTGCTCATATTTTCACTCCTCCCACTCTTCAACTGGACTTTGGGAG
Source organism: Ellobius talpinus (assembly GCA_001685095.1). Taxonomy (NCBI): domain Eukaryota; kingdom Metazoa; phylum Chordata; class Mammalia; order Rodentia; family Cricetidae; genus Ellobius; species Ellobius talpinus. Next base: position 16,395 of record LOJH01022996.1, on the reverse strand, counting down.
CTCAGTCCAGTGCTCCACTGTGGGTCTTTGCCTCTATTTCCATCAGTTGCTGGATGAAGGTTCTATGGTGACATTTAAGATAGTCATCAATCTGACTACAGGGCAAGGCCAGTTCGGGCCCTGGTTTTGTTTAAGATAATGTTGTCCTTTCAAAGCCTGGCTTTGAACTCCCTAATTCTCCCGCCTCAGCCTCTTGAGTGCTGGGATGGCAGGTATGTGGCACTTGACCTGACTGTGAATTGTCACTTTTGTTGTTGGGGACAGAACTCGGAACATCAGCCTTATCCAATGGCCCCCTGCTTTGGTTCTTGGCTCTCTCACCATAGACCAGGTTGATGATTCCTATGTAAACTGCTATGGCCAGTTCTTTCTTCAGTATAAAACAATTGCGTGCAGTGGTGGGAAGTGACTGAACTCTCTCTGCACAAAGTTCGAGGTTGTCCTGTGTCATCTCAGGGATGCAGCCCTTACAGTTAAAATGGACACTGCATCTCTCAGAAGTCTTAACTCTTGCTGGCTGCCATCTTGTCTCTTCAGACTACTCTAGTGGCTTTGGTGGCAAATATGGTGTGCAAGCTGACCGTGTGGACAAGAGTGCCGTGGGCTTCGACTACCAGGGCAAGACGGAGAAGCATGAGTCCCAGAAAGGTGCGGCTGGTCCTGGGCTCCTTTGTGCACGAGAGCCCTCCTGTTTGTTTTTACTTTTACTTTCGTTCCCATGAACCTTTAATCTTTCCATCTTTTGATGTTTTTCCTTAGATTTATTTATTTTTATTTGATGTGTATGGCTGTATATGGGAGTTTTGCCTTTATTTATGTTTGTATACTTTGTGCAGAGGCCAGAAGAGGCTGTCAGATCCCCTGGAACTGCATTTGTAGATGGCTGTGAGCAGCCATGTTCTCTAGAAGAGCAGCCAGTGATCTTAACCATTGAACAGCTCTCTAATGCAGTGGTTCTCAACCTGTGGGTCATGAACCCTTTGGTGGTCAAACGTCTCTCTCTTCATAGGGGTCACATGTCAGATATTTATATTAAAATTGATAGCTAGCACAATTACAATTATGAAGTAGTCATGAAATAGTTTTATGGTTGGGGTCACCACAGCACGAGAAACTGTATGGAAAGGTCCCAGCATTGAGAACTAACCCTCTGGTGCCTCTATAATTTGAGACAGGGTCTCATTGTGTAGCCCAGGAACTCACCATGTAGCTTCACACTTGACCCAGTCTTGCCCCAGCCTCCTGAATGTTGGAATTACAGGTGTGAGTCCACACAGGTTGTTTTAGTTGTGGGGGGGCATGCATGCGGGATATGTGTGTGTGTGCGCGCTAGAGGCTTGCATGCTGTGTGTATGCCAGAGGACAACTTTATGGAGTCACACCTTATCCTGTTTGTGGCCTTTAGGGACTGATCTGAGATTGGCAGACTTGCATGGCAAACGCTTTTTTGTGTTTTGCTTTGTTTGAGACAGGGTCTCTATTATGCAGCTCTGGCTGTCCTGAAACTCACTATATAGACTAGGCTAGTCTGGAACTCATGGAAATCCTCCTGTCTTTGCCTCCTGAGTGCTGGCTTGTATGAAAGCCGTATGCTTTCTTGTGCCTGCTGAGCCATTTTGCAGCCCTCCCTGCCCCTAATTTTTTCTTAAAGATTGGATTTACCTGGATAGTCTAGATTGATTTAAGGACAGGGCTGTGGGTGTAGCTTGGTGGGTGAGCACAAGGCTCTAGGTTTGATCTCCACATCTTCCAAACTCCTAAAACTTGGATAAATTCTTCCAAAAGATCCTGACAGCCACTTTGGCTTTCCCCTTCCATGCAGTGTAAAGATGTTTCTACACATTTACAGTGTTTATAGTGTTCCTACATGTTTACAGTGTTTATGGTGTTTCTACGTGTTTACAGTGTTTATGGTGTTCCTACATGTTTACAGTGTTTATGGTGTTTCTACATGTTTACAGTGTTTCTACATGTTTACAGTGTTTATGGTGTTTCTACATGTTTACAGTGTTTATGGTGTTTCTACGTGTTTACAGTGTTTATAGTGTTCCTACATGTTTACAGTGTTTATGGTGTTTCTACATGTTTACAGTGTTCATGGTGTTTCTACATGTTTATGGTGTTTCTACATGTTTACAGTGTTTATGGTGTTTCTACGAGTTTACAGTGTTTATGGTGTTTGCCGAGGTTACAACCACAGCCCATCTTCCTTTGCGCTATTTGTTTTTTGTGCCTGCGTGTGTCAGTTCTGTTTAATATTTGCCAGTATTTGAAAATGAAGAGCAGCTGAGTGGTGGTGGCGCACGCCTTTAATCCCAGCACTCAGGAGGCAGAGGCAGGTGGATCTCTGACTTTGAGGCCAGCCTGGTCTACAAAGTGAGTTCCAGGGCTACACAGAGAAACCTTGTCTCAAAAAACAAAACAAAACAAGCAAAAAAGGAACCAAGAGCTTACATTGGAAAGAAGCCCTTGGATTTCTTTAAACAAACAAAAACAACACCAAAAAATCCCAAGAGACTGTCTGGGGCTCAGCTCAGTGGCTGAAAGTGCTGTGCAAACATGAGGACCTGCGTGAGTCCCAGAATTCACATGAAAACTGGGCAAGGTACATTAATAACTGTCTCTGTTCCCTGTTTGTCTGCTGGGAGATGGGAGATAGAGACAGGAGAATCTCAAAGCTCATGGGAAAGGTGAGGACCCAAGGTTGTCTTCTGACCTCCACATGGACCTCCATACGCAAGCGCATGCATGCAGGCTTGGCCCTGCCCCTTGGAAAAGGCGAGTGTGCCTGGGGCCTGTGTAGCTGTGGCCTACTCCTTCCCTTCCTTAGGCTCTTCCTGGGGGAGTGTGCAGCTGCTACTTCATTATACCGTTGGACTTCCCTTCCCTGGGCCAGACTCAGATAGTATATACTGAGGATTCTGGGAAGTCCAGTCCTGACTCCAAGCAGAGGTTGATTGTACTTCTGGCTGACTGTGGCACACAGAGCCATAGGTTGCTTAGGACTTCTTATTGATGACTGCATTTTCAGGAGATCCAGCACCTTCTTCTGACTTCCATAGACACCATTCATGACCGTGCGAAGTCATGCTATGATAATGCAAGAGTAACGTGTCACGTGACCTTGTTAGAGCCTGGGTTTCTAGAATGTTTTCCACATGTGTTGTTTTTTCTTTAAAGTTTTTTTTAATACACTTAAATTTTTTTATGTGTATGATGTTTTGCCTGCATATATGTCTGATTATGACCACATTTGTGCCTGGTACCTGTGAAGCCAGAAGAGGGTGTTGGATGCCCTGGAATAGAGTTACAGATGGTTTTGAGTCACCATATGGGTTGGTCCTTCCTTCCTTCATTCCTTTTAATATATGGATGAGTGTGTATCTGTGTATGACACGTGAGTGCAGGTACCAGCAGATCCCAGAAGATCCCCAGGAACTGGAGTTACAGATGGTTGTGAGCTACCATGTGGGTGCTGGGAACTGAACTCTGGTTCTCTGCAAGAGCATCCAGTGCTCTTAACTGATGAGCCATTTCTCCAGCCCCTTCTGTTCTAATTTTTGTTCATTTCTTTGCTTCTTTTTTTTCCAAATAAAGTCTCACTTTATACCAACTGACTTTGAACTCAATGTATATTGGAAGTTGGCTTCAAATTCCCAGCAGTCCTCCTGCCTCAGCCTTCTAGTACTGGGACAGAGGTGTAAACCAGCACACTTGGGCTCTCTCCTCTTACCACGTGGTCCCAGGGATTGAACCCAGGCCATCAGGGTTAGTGGCAAGTGCCTTTATCTGCTGAGCAGCCTTGACAGCCCGTGGTTTACCCTCTTAAAGACTATGTAACATGCCCATTGAATCTGTTGCTGGTTTAATTTTTTATATTTATTCATTTTGTGTATATGTATGGGTGTGCACATGTGTGGCTGTCAGAGGAACACTTACAGGAGTTGGTTTTCTCCTTGGACCATGTGGGTCCCAGGGATTGAACTCAGATCTTCAAACTTGGTGGCAGGTGCCCCTTTAGCCTTCTGATCATCTTTGTTGCTGTTTTTATATGGTGTTGTTCTTGTTTCAGATTATTCCAAAGGTTTTGGTGGCAAATATGGAATCGACAAGGATAAGGTGGACAAAAGCGCTGTGGGCTTTGAGTATCAAGGCAAAACAGAGAAGCATGAATCCCAGAAAGGTACCTGCCACTTTATCTTCCTCTAGCCAGTCCTTCTTCCCAGGGTGATATGAGTGGCCAGGATAGAAGAGAAAAACTTCTTTCACCTGCAGTATTTTAAATGGTCTACCTACGACAGCCAGTCCCAGCCTGGGGTTGTGTGAGCACTCAGGCATTAGCTCCATCCTTGGCTCTAAGCCCCGGTGTCACTTATAGCAATGTCCTTATCATGTACATGCGCCTGTGAGTGACAAGACCTCACTGCCTTGAGGGCCGCATGCGTTGGCCCTGCTCATTTAACTGTACTCCTAAGATACACTTATCTTGAGGAGGGCCTCTGATGGGTATCAGCTGGGGTCCCATCCCAGCTGTTCCCCAGAAGAAGCTCAGGTCCAGTGAAGTGTGCCTCCTTGCGTCTGAAACCCGCTTCCTCCCCCTGTTCTGGGCTGCGCAGTAATGTCAGGTTATGGCTTTCTGTTGTGCATGTAGACTATGTGAAAGGGTTTGGAGGAAAATTTGGTGTGCAGACAGACAGACAAGACAAGTGTGCCCTTGGCTGGGACCATCAGGAGAAGCTGCAGCTGCATGAGTCCCAAAAAGGTACCTCCTCTAGCCCCACTCCCCAGCTTTCTTCAAGGGCCTTTGGGAAGCTTGTGTTCATTCCTTGGTTGGTCACGTGCCTCACGTCAGCTGTGTTTCTATCTGAATTTCGTTTTCATGGTGTGAAGTTGTCTGTGTCTTCCCCAATTCCAGAAGTCCCCATAATTGACGGGGATAATCCCATCCCCACTCCGTATGCCAGCGCTGCAGCCACTGGTTGCCTGGTTCCTGTAGCACCCATAGGGGCCTTTTTGCCCTCTGGGTTCCTGGGTTCACCTTCTTAAGGTGGACTATGGTTTATGGAGGACACACTTCTTTCTGTGGTGCTGGGGATGGAACCTGTGGCCTCGTCTGTGCTGAACAGACTCTCTGCCTCTGAACCTCTCTCCCCTCCAATCCTTACCACACTTCCTTTCTTGTCACAGTGGGAACTTTGTCCAAGGGAAAGCTGGTTTGAAGAGGGTAAAACTCTTGTAGCTGTCCCTCCAGCACAGGGAGTGGGCTGGCAACCCCTCTGTTGTCCCGTTCCTGTTGGCACCCTGGGAAGGACCCTGCAGGCAAACCTTAACATGTGGAGTAGCTTTAACTAAACCATCCAGTTCTGAACCTGCTTCTGCGTTATCTGCTGAAGTGTACTGACATTTAAGTTTTGTTCCTTAGTCCTTTGGTCAGCATTAGACCATCAGGCCCGAACCAGCGCTCTCGCTGTCTGAACGTGATGTATTTGACCATTGCACATGCTCACGTGATTCTAACCTGGCTGTTTCCTCTCTTGGTCATGCTCCCCACTGTCTCGTGTGGATCTCCAGACTATAAGACTGGGTTCGGAGGCAAATTTGGTGTTCAGTCCGAGAGGCAGGACTCCTCCGCTGTGGGGTTTGATTACAAGGAGAGATTGGCCAAGCACGAGTCCCAGCAAGGCACAGTTGCCTCTTCCTCCTCCCACCAGCCCTTGCAGTGCAGCTGACTCTCAGCATAGACTTCAGGGTTCACCGCAATGCCTGTGACTCCTCCCTATGCCACCAGCTGCCAGGGATGATGTCCTCCACCCAGTTTCATATTAGAGCTACATCCTGGAGCTTGGTCCCGTTGCTCCTCCACCCCCGATTCTTTTTCCCCTCTTACCTTTAGGGTTCAAGTTAGGAGGCACTCTGCAGGCCAGGCCAGTGTAGTTTCTGCAGCGGACACCTCTGACCTCATTGCTGCTGACCACCAGAGCCCCTCTGAGCCCCTCCTCATTGCCTCTGACCCACAGAGGTGGGTTTACTCTCCCAGACCTGATTTTAACTAAGCACTGGGGTCATGGAGAAAGACAGGCATGTTTCATGTGGTCTCTGTCTTTATTTGTAGTGGTTTTGTTTTGTTTTGTTTTTTTGGCCGGGTATACAAGTTTTGTGTGTTTGGAGTTTTTGTTTTTTGCCACACTGTCTGTGTGTAGCATCTCCACCCAGAGCCATGCGGTATGCACACTGTGGGCATGGCTGATACAGGCAGGTTGAGGCGTGCCCTGGGGATATCAGTAACTGTTGCCATTTTTCTCTCCATAAGAGACTGGACCACCAGAACCCGAGGGTCCAGGCAGAGGCATGTGACTCCCTGAATCAGGGTGGAGTGTTTTAGACTCCCAGATGCCATCAGGCCTGGGCTGGATGTACTTAGTACTAGCCCTGCATACTACGTGGAGGTGGCCTTTAGTTCCTGTGATGTCGAGGCTGCATGACTGTCACTTTCATGTGTTTGTGTGTGTGGCAGTGACAGACACACTTGTCTGGTGGCATTTCGACACGGAGTTTTTTGTTTTTGTTTTTTTCTTTTAAAAAGCAAGAGAACAAACTACGGTGGGGCCTCTATTTAGTGCCCAGTAGAGCAGGCGCCCAGGAAGCAGAGAGAATAAGGCCCTGGCTGGTGCGAAGACTGTGCTATAGAAGTGTGCACTGCAAAGGCCTGTCCTGTGCCCTCCCTCCTCGGCTTCCTTCCCATTGGCCTGCTGTCCCTCCCCTTCCTTTCCCCAGTCCTGGAAGCATGCCCGCACCTCACCTGCTCCCTGCCTGCACTGGGCACTGTGGTCAGACAGCTGGCTTTGCCACGAGAGCCCGTCCTTGGGCAGCTTTCACATCCCTCTGCTCTGGTTGTGTCCCCGGGCTGTCTTGTGGACCCACATGCATGTGCTCACCATTGCTCATCCGTCCTCAGCCTCACATAAGTTTTGCCTTTACCACCTTTCAGACTACGCCAAAGGATTTGGCGGGAAGTATGGGGTACAGAAGGATCGGATGGACAAGGTAAGGCCAGGAGCTATTTTGGGGATGTTTTTCCGAGGGCCCTTGGCCCACAACACTGGTGGTCTGTCCAGAAACATTAGGCACATGTCATTCCATGGTCCTGGGAGCCCTGCATACCTCATGTAGCACACTGTGCGATCGTTTTTTTTCACCCTTGGAGCTGAGGCAAGTGAGCCAAGGGCCTGGTCACAGCAGAGCATTGAACAGTGGGATCTCAGGTGGAGCCCGCACTTGATGCAAGGGTCTTGGGGACGTGTGGCTGTTTGAACTTTTAATTATTATCAGTAGGCCAGGCAGGAATCAGTTCTTGGCTGGCACCTTGGAAGTGGTTAGTGGCCACATTTAGTCACTGGCTGTCATGACGACAGACCGTGGGAGCTGACTGTTGGTCTTGCTGCAGATGGCTCACAGGGGGGATGCACTGGTCTCTGTCCTGTCCTTTTTCACTCTGTTCTTCAGATGGGGTCTTGCTCTGCTACCCAGGCTAGCCTGGGACTTAAGATCTTTTTGCCTGAGTTTCCAGAGTCTGGCATTGGTGGCAGGTGCCATCTTGTCTGGCTTTATCTTTTAGAATTAAAGCACATTCCTGTGGAAACAGTTTGTTCCCTCTTCCCAGATCCCCCTCATCAGCCTGTTGGTGCTTTTGATCAGTTTCGGGACTCTGCAGGGTCAGCTGTGAGCCTGTGAGAGAGTTGTTTTCCTGGTGTATCAGCCAGTGGTGGGGAAAGCGTTGGGTATCGCTAGACAGCTCTACAGGTTCTCCAGCGGCCTGGCAGGCACTGCTTTCCTCTACTTGAGGTGAGCTGCATCCTCTCAACTGCATAGATGCAGATGGTCATTCCTGTGCTTGACTGTGGTCACACATGGCATGGGTCACCCACAGACTTGTTCTTCATTAGGCTTGCAGCTCACCGTGGTTGGCATCACCCAAGGCACCTGCCATGTCACCAGAGCTTCTCACAGAAATTGGTTGGGCAAAATGTCCCTGAGGAAGCCAGAGAAACTGAATTTAAAAATGATGTATATGCATGTGTACATGTAAGTGTGTATGTATATGTATGCACATGGATATGCCACAGAGTACACATGGCAGTCAAAGGACAACTTGTGTGAGTTGGTTTCTATCGTGTGGATCCCAGGTCACTGGGCTTGGTGACAAGGGACTTTGTCCAACGAACCTTCTCATTGGTCCCTGGTCTACCTGAGGGTAGACTAGAGCTTGTCTACAAAGATGGGGCCAGTGACAGTGAAGCAGAGGATGCAGCCAGGAGCCTGGCTTAGGCCTGAGATCACTGCAGATTTGGAAGAGTGAGGGGAGACAGTTCTCACTGCATCATTTCCTGCAGAGGGGAGGGACCTGGGAAGCCTACAGAACATGCAGCCAGTCCTTTACTGAAGGAGCCTGTGTCCAGGCACAGTGGCACACGAGGGAGGATTGATGTGACTCTAGGCAGTGGCGGAGCCTTGCAGGGTTAGAGAACTCGGGTAGAGAACATGAGGCTAATGAGGCTTTAGGTGGCCAGGGTGCTACAGGGCTCTCAGTGGGAAGGAGGGACCTGTGCTGAGGGGGCACCCCCAGGGTTTCACCTGCTAGTCAGCAGAGACTGAGCAGGAAGGCTGGGTGTGGTGGCAGGAGACCAGGTGTCTGGCTGAGGGCCCTGTGGCAGAGGACGTGAGGAAGTGAGTTACTCAGAGGCTAGCACTGAGGAACTTGTGGTGTCTGTGGTTGGTGGTGATGGTAAAGATGGCAACCGCAAAGATGGCGACCTCTGACATTGTGCAATTGGATTCAGGAAATGATGTGGTTAGAAGTCTCTTCCACCCTTGCCAGCCAGGCGTGGCCATTCTCTTTGTCTATTGCCCTGTGGAAGAACCCAGGGTCCTTCCTGCCCAAGGGACTGTGGGTTGGGATCAGGACCCAGGCTGTGCCATGAGGCTGTCCTGAGAGCAGTGGGTCATTCCCATAGTAACTGGTAGTGACCCTGATGCCAGCCGTCCTTTCCTAGAGAAGAAAAGTGTTCCTCCATGGTGGCTTTGGGCAGTTACAAGTGACCCAGGGACAAGCCTGTTGTCCAGCCTCCAGAGCCAGGCTGTGTGGAGAAGGAGATGGAATAAGCACTGACATGGACAGAGTCTGAGGAGGGAGACCCAGGAAGTGGTGAATGGAGAGACAAGATGGGAGGGAGAGGACAGGTACAGTTCAGTAGTGAGACTGGATTAGGATTGGAGAGGCCTACGTGTCCCTCCCAGCATGCTTTAGGAAAAAAGGGTGTTGTGATTTGGAAGGTGGGGCATGGGTGAGTGATGGAAGGAAGTGGGGTGTATAGAGATGGATTAGGGGTCCCCTAGGAGAGGGCAGAGCAGCCGACATTGCAGACCAGACAAGAACCTCCTGGACAACTAGGTGAAGGCTGTTCGGAGGAGCAGGATGAGGTCAGGCTTAGGAGCAGGGAGTCTGGGAATAGGGAACGGACTGGCGGTGTTGGCTAAGGTGGGCTCAGCTCTGACTGGAGGCTCTCAGCAGTAATGGTTTCATATGGGAGATCAGGCATAGAATGATGCTCTGAACCCTGAATGTTCATTAGAAGCCACATTGCTGGGGATTGTCTCTGGTGTCAGTGCCCTTTCAGCCTGTGTCTAGGTCAGCTGCTGGCTTCTGTGACCCCTGCCAGAGTAATTCTGGAGAGTGTAAGCATGGTTGAGGTGTGGGTTGTTGAGAGAGCCTATAGGAGGGCACTGAGGGGTCGTGGCCAGGTGGCCCTGTGACCTGCAGGGCCTCATAGTGTGACTCATGTTCTAAGTGCAGGAGTGTGTGTCTTCGTGGTTTTCAGTGAGTCTGCAAAAGGGGAGCTGAGCCCCAGTGAGTCTGCAGAGTGCAGGATTGGGGCAACAGGTCCGTGTTGTAGAGGTGTTCTAAAAACCGGGGAGGCCCATCACAGTCCCTGGGTAACAACTCTCCTTGCTGGGAAGGAGCAAGGACACTACCCCGTGACTTCTCTTTGTCTCTGCAGAATGCATCTACCTTTGAAGACGTGGCCCAGGTGCCTTCTGCATACCAGAAGACTGTCCCCATTGAGGCTGGTGAGTCCTGGCAGCCCAAAAGCACTGTGTGGCCTATGGGGTACAGTGCTGGTGCCCCATGGTCTCCTAGGCATGGCTGAAAGAAAAGTCTCCCCATGTGGGGTGCTAATGAGAGCTGTGGTGGCCAGGTTCTGGGAGCAGCCTGCATATATCCCTGAAGCCCACTTCTCTCACTGGTCCCAGCTATAGCCTGAGCTTCATAAAACCTCATGGTATTTATGAAGAGAAGCAGAGGCTTCTCAGCATCTCACCCACAAGCTTTTACCTGGGGCTCAGAAACGTGTCCTTTCAGGTTCTTCCTGGATTTATGAAGATGAGATGCATTCAGAGCATGTCCTTTGCATGCAGGATAGAGATCACTAATTCACACCAGTACGTAGAATGACCATTGGCCACAGCAGATATGTGGATCAGTTAGTTCCTGGGCCATTTTGACACTTATGGAAACCGTTGGGGCCTTTTGCAAGGACCTCTGCTGGCACCATGTTTGTTTATTGATACCTATTTTGTGTCAAATTAGAAGGGTCCAGGCATGGTGGCATGTGCCTATAATCTCAGCAGTTGGGAGGCTGGAGGCAGGAGGCTTGTCGTGAATTCAAGGCCAACTTGGGTTACCTATCAAGGCCTGGGCCAACTGGGACTACAGGGTGAGACCCAGTCTTTTAAAAAGGGGAGAAGGAGTAAATGACTTGTTTTTAAAACAATAAACCTATGAGGTGCTTACACGGAGACATAGAATGCGGAAGTCAGTCTCTGTGCCAGACTGGGTGAACAGCATGGCATTGTCGCAGGACCATGGGTTTCTGCCTGCTTGGGCCTTAAAAGGGAATAAGAATGACCATTCTAGGCAGTGGAGGTGAAGACGCTCTCAGGGAAGCTGTGTGAGCCCAAGGCGTTGTGGGTTGTGGTTTCCCCAGGGCTGGGGATTCCCCGGGGCTGTGGTCTCTGAGTACTTCCGGAGTTCTGCTCACCCAGCGGGCTGCTATCTGTACCTTGTGTTCAGAATGCCAGCCCTGCAGATAGTCCTGTTACCCAGGTGCAGAGCCCTTACACACTCTGAGGTCACACCTGTCACTCATCTCATTACAGCCTTTAAGTAACAGCTGTCCTACTTGTTGTATTAGTTAGGGCTTCTGTTGCTGTGATGAAACACCAGGACCACAAGCAACTTGTGGGTTTATTTGGCTTACACTTCCACATCACTGTTCATCACTGAAGGAAGTCAGGACAGGAACTCCAGCAGAGCAGGATCCTGGAGGCAGGAGCTGATGCAGAGACCATGGAGGGGAGCTGCTTACTGGCTTGATCTCCATGGCTTACTTAGCATGCTTTCTTATAGAACCATGACCACCACCCAGGGGTGTCACCATCCACAATGTTCTGGTCCCTCTCCCATCAGTCACTAATTAAAAAATTGCCCAACAGACTTGCCTGCATTGATGGTGTTTTCTCTATTGAGGCTCTCTCCTCTCCAGTGACTCCAGCTTGTATCAGGTTGATATTAAACTAGCCAGCACACCTTGGTAGCAGCTACAAATGTCCAAAAACTCAGATTTGTTTGCATCTTGTTTGTCTTTGTAAACAGGGTTCCACAATGTAGTCTAGGCCAGTCTTGAGCTCACTGATTAGCTCAGGGTGACTTATGTAACCTAACCCTCCTGCCACAGTCTCCAAGTGCTGAGATCCCTGGTATGTGTCACGACTTGTCCCTCCCAGGAATTTTGCTTGAAAACTTCACTTTCATATTGACAAACAGCAATACTTTTCTTCCTTCCTTTGTTTGTTTATTCTGGTTTGGTTTTGTTTGTTTTGAGACAGTCTTAAGTAGCCCAGGCTGGCCTGGAACGCCTGGCCCTCTGCCTCAGTCTCTATAGTTCTGGATGGCAGGTGTGTACCACTACGCTCAGCTCGGTATTTACTTTACCAGACAGGCTCACTTTGGAGAAAACGCCTGGCAGACACTCAAACCTCAAACATGCTTCTTTTTTTAAATATTTATTTATTTATTATGTATACAATATTCTGTCTGTGNCCTTTGGAAGAGCAGGCAATGTGCTCTTAACCACTGAGCCATCTCTCCAGCCCCGAAACATGCTTCTTATTATATCTGGAAAATGGTGTTCCGTGAATAAGCCTATTTACTTGCGAGCTCAGTAGTACAGGAAGCCTCTTCTGAGACAGGCATCTGCCGGTCCTGACTGACACCCTCCTTACTTTTGTCACACAGAATGGGGGGACGTATATTCAAGGGTCCATATGTATTGAAAACCAATGTTTTTTTAATGTTCTAAAACCATTCCCACCCCCCTTTTTTGTGGTGTGAGGGATGGAACCCAAGGCCTTCTGTATATCAGGCAGCAACATCTCTATCACTGAGCCACTCCGCAGCCCCTCATTGGGAAAATCTAGGTCTTTTTTTTTCTGCTGAGCCACATCCCAGCCTTCATGGTTGGAGGGTTTAGCTATTGCTTCATTCAGCCTGAGCACATAATGCTTGACTATGGCAGTATCTGGCTTAACTGTGGTCCAGACCCAGGGCTTCTGTTCCCATCAGTCTCCCTTGGGCTTGGTGTGTGACTGTGTTCCATGGGTCACCAAGGTCACCCTGGTGTGACTTTTGTCCTGGTGAGGTGTTCTGAAACAGACGTGTCCTCTCTTTCCTCTAGTGACCAGCAAAACCAGTGATATCCGAGCTAACTTTGAGAACCTGGCAAAGGAGAGGGAGCAGGAGGACAGGCGGAAGGCAGAAGCAGAGAGAGCTCAGCGGATGGCCAAGGAAAGGCAGGAGCAGGAGGAGGCTCGGAGGAAGCTGGAAGTGAGTAATGATGCTGTCCCCATTCTGGAGCCTTCCTTGAGTCTGCAGCTGGGAGGAGTAGAGGAAGTGGGAAGGGGGAGGCTCCTTCCTGAAGCCTCTGTGATATGCTCGCTTGCTGCTGAAAGGAGTTTCTTTGCTCCCAGTTAGATTCAGAAGGAGCTGGTAGGAGGACTTGTTTACACTGCAAGCTAGAGTAACTTGGTCACCCACCAACTGGATCCTTTAGCCCTCAGCCCCATGGCCACATGTGTATGCTGGCGATGGCTCTCCAGAACGGCTGGGAAGTAGAATCCTCAATAAGTCATACAGAAGTATTTTATGAACATGAGGCTCCATCTAAACTGATGGATGCCCCCCCAGGAGGTAGTGGGGTTGAGACCTCACAGAGGAAGACGTGGAGCTAAAGGGGATGGCATGCGGTTGGCAGAAGGCACTAAGAGCATGGGCACTGACAATTGAACCCCTGTGCAGTGTGTCTCAGGGCCTGCAACTGTGTGTAGTAGTGACCATAAGTTTATAAAGTGTGCATCTCCTCCCTTCAGAGGCCCAGTCTCACAGTGAGGGCTCACACATTGCCAGTGCACATATGGCATCCACAGTGTTCTGTCTTCTTTGTAGATGATTTCTGTAGGCTGATTGGGCCATGTGGCTCTGGATAACCACCTAGTTCTGGTCTCAGAGTCTCTTGATGTTAATTCCTCTGCCATGTGGTCTTTTTCTGTCCTGCCCATCCCATTTCTTCTCCCTAGGAGGTGAGACTCCGGCGTACCTTCTTCTACGTTTTGAGCTGACGAGACTAAATCTGATCTTGGGCCACAGTCTCTGTGTGACTTTAAACATGTGTTGACAGTGGGGGCTCTTCCTGGCACTCCGCTGGGTGTGGGAGGGCTGGGAGAGCCCCAGCCCGCAGCTGCAATTGGGCTAACTCAGCAGTCTGGCCTCCTCATTGTGTTTCAGGCTTGAACCACCCAGATGGGTCCTGCCCTCAGGTGCACATCTTTGGTGATTGCCATGGCTGTCCTGGTGGTTCAGAGTAGGCAACTCCATGGATTCAGAGACTGTGTTAGAGTCTTTATGATGTTTCCCTCGAGACCACACAGTGTGACCATTTTACCTCCTAGACAGTAGGGTGGAGAGGGTGTGGAGTGGCTAGGTGAGGTTCAGTCCTGCCTCTATCTCTGGGACCTGATTGCAACCCTAAACATCTCCCATGGAGACATGTGGATCTCAGTAAATTTCCCATGCTGCTATCTGAACTTGTTCCCCAAGTGGTTTAGAACACCCCATACTTGATGCCGCAGCCCTGAAGTCCATCCTGAGGGATGTTGCCTAGCTGTGGCCCTGGAGGCTTTGGGCAGATCCTGAGAGCTGCCTTCAGGATCCCTAGGCCACCTTGACTCTTCGGTTTGTGGCCACCTCCCTCACCTACCCTCTGCATTCCTTGTCACCCCCCCAACTTTGTCTCTTCTACCTCTCTCTTGTCAGAACTTTGGGGGTGACATGGGGCCACTGACAGCCTGGAATGGTTTCTGTCTTCTGAAATGGTTCCCGTTTTCTTCTTGGTGTTCTGTTGCAATCCTGGGGACCAGGATTTTGCCTTGTGGGGGAGTGGTCTTTGGAGAGCAGCCCACCTGACAGCCCTCAGGGGTCATATCTGCCCCATGTACAGAAGGTACCTACCCGTTAAGATGTCCCTGTAACTTTTGGCCTATGGTAACATTGGCTCAGAACCCCAAGTTGGGAAATAAGCTGAAGGCAAGATGTAGTGGCTACTTGATTGCACCTCTGTCCAGTGTAGCTGTCCACTGCATATCTAAGTGTGCTGACACAGGAGTACCATGGGCCATAGTCCTTGAGAAAGCACGACTGTGTGACTTCACTTCAAAGCCATCTGACCCTGTGACCAGTGCTTTCTACTTCTCCCAGCAGGCTCCAGACTTCCCACCTGGGCACCGCCCCCTTATAAAGTGCAGATGTGACTTCCTGGCTGACCGGGTAACCTTGCGTTTGCTGTCCTTCTATCTTAGGAGCAAGCCAGAGCCAAGAAGCAGACGCCCCCTGCATCCCCTAGTCCTCAGCCAGCTGAGGACCAACCACCCTCCAGCCCCATCTATGAGGTGGGTAGTCACTTGACCATTTGGCTCCCCTCGACACCTGCAGATGTGTGCCACCCGACCCGTCTCCCTGGAGCAAAGTGCCCCCCAAGTTGGATCTTCAACTTTGGGCAGCCCCTGGCATCATGGCCTTCCTCTTCCTGTGACTTCTGCGAGGTCTGTGGGTGCCGCATGGTTAGTGAGTTGGTCATACCAACTGTGCTACCTCTGGAACTGACTGTCCTTTGGCCTGAGACAGTGTTCTCCCTTAGCCCCTGGAGCATCTTGTTCTCTGGTCCCAGTGGCCTCCTCACATGGAGCTCTGTGGAGTTCTTGCCTCATCCCTTCCTAGCAGGACCAGTCCCGGACCTGAGTGACCTCCTTGGCCTATGGCTTGCCCTGCGCGGTCACTCTCCACAGGAAGCGTCCTGTCCCCACTCCCTGCCTTGATCTGTCTAACTCTGGAGGTCCTTATGAGTGGAGCTCTTCTGTCTTTGGTGACAGCTTGAGAAATGTCTGCTCGTCTCTCTGCAGGATGCAGCGCCGTTTAAGGCGGAAACAAGTTACCAAAGTTCTGAGCCTGTGTACAGCACCGAGGCTGCAGGTGTCCCTGAAGCCAGCAGCCAGCAAAGCCTAGCCTACACCTCGGAACCTGTCTATGAGACCACAGAAGCCTCTGGCCACTACCAAGCGGGTACTGGACCCACTCTAGCTGTGCCCAGGGGAGGGAGGGGTCCTGAGAAGTCCTTTCCTCCATTACAATCCTTGGAGAGGGTTGACTTGCTGTCTGATTACCTGGGAATGTGAGTTCTGTGTCACACCCTGGGTTGGGGAGGTTTAGACACAGCAGTCCCTAGTAGGGGGTGCTCCTATCCTGTGGTCCTGGGAAGGCCCACACTGTGCTGCAGGAATGGTCAAGGTTGCAGCAGGGAGGGATCTGCTGGCCTGGTGAATCCTCCCTTGGAGGGCTCTCCCTATTGCCCAGCCGCCACAAAGGCCACATCTCCCCATGCTTTGAAGGTGAACCAGTGCTTCAGCAAGCAGACAGTGAGGTTGATTTGTTTACTCTGAAAACGAAGTTCCAACGAGACACTAGACAAGGTCCGTGCAGGTGTTTCATTCTACCCGTAGCAGCTGGGGATGGGTGCAGAGTGCCGCAGCCGCCCTCACCCTCACAGGCCTGGGATGGCCTTGATGCCCAGCCGCCCTCAGCCTCACAGGCCCGGGATGGCCTTGATGCCCAGCCTCCGTCTCCCAGGCCTCCTCCTCTTGCTCTAGTGGCATCAGACTTTTTTTTTCCAGTCTCTGTCTTTTTTTTTTAAATATTTATTTATTTATTTATTATGTATACAATATTTTGTC
>LOJH01022995.1:0-19676 GCA_001685095.1 Ellobius talpinus | reverse complement strand
GCGTGGCAGACCTGCCTGCGGCCGGGACTCGCCGCGAGTTCGGAGGTGTGTGCCGCGCCCGGGAGCCGGTTCCCAGCCGCTCGAATCCGCGCGGCGACTCTGCCGCCCAGTTAGGAGCCTCTCAGGCTCACTCTGACGCAGGACCGGGCTCTGCCTTCTGCCTTTTTAAAGCTGGAAAACACCTCCCCCGGCTCCCGCCCTCCTGGCCGCTCCCGCGCCCCCTCCCTGCAGTGACATCACGCCCCTGCCCTCCCGAGCCGGCGCGGGGCCCGGGGGACAAGTCGCGGAGCACCGCCCTCCGTGCGCAGCGGCTGCAGTTCACTGGGCAAGCGNTGGTTTGGACAGGGGTATCCCGGGGTGGACCGGCCAGTCACGCAGAGAGGGAAGGGACTCAGCAGGGGGTAATGAGGACTCAAGGGACTGGAAGGGGCTCCCAGAGGTGCGCAGTGGCACCCAGAGGTGGGCAAAGGTGTTCTAGAGGGAAGATAGGGGCGCGAAGGGAGGGGAGGGGAGGCTTAAAGAGAAAGGACTCTTGGGGAGAGTGGGGACTTAGGGACTGGCGAGGATGAAATGGAAAGGAAAGGGCTTGCCGGGATGCGATAGGTGAAGGCGCCAAGCCTGGACGGCCGCAGTTTCAAACGGGTGTCCTGAGAGAGCTACTCTCCCCTTTAATGAGGGGCTGGGGGGGTACGAGCGGCGGGGGAGGGGTGCCGAGACGCCTTGCATGCTGAAGTCATTATGTAAAATCGCAGGCTTCCCCCGCTGTGGAAATTTGGAAAAGCGCTTCCATTGGCAGGCGGGAATAAGGAAATTCCCATCCCGCTAAATTACTAACAGATTGCATGGGCGTCCCGGGACAGCCAGATATTGTCGTTTTTACTCTGTAAATATCTGAGCAACTAGAGTTTTTGCTGTATGAGAAAGGGAGGGGCAGCGCGTCTAGGAGAGAGCGCCCACCTACACAGCTCCTTCTCCGTGTTTTTGCCCTGGTGCCCGCGGGCCTGAAAGGGGACCACAGGATGATTTTTGTAGTGTGACCGTGAGGTTTCTGGCTTTGGAGGAGGTTGGTGCTTGGGAACTTCTGCGGATTCTGTCCCGCCTCGCTTCACACTTTTTCTCTTTCAAATCTCCTCGCATCTTCTAGGGCACAGCTCTGCTGCCAAAAGTCGACCATATTTTCTTGTTGGCTTTGGATGGAAGACATAGGAGGGTTGGGCAGTTAGAACGTCTGGTATATAGAAATCATAAGTCTATTGGCCCACACCTCATGAGCGTTAAAATAGACCACGAGGCATAAAAGCGTGTCTGGGTGTGGGGTAGCGAGACTGTGGGGCGCGAGGGGCATGTACTGAGCCAGTGGGTTCTCCAAAGGACTTCACATTCCCCCAAACCTAGGTAAATCTGCTCCAACACGCAAGCAGAGCTCGCCAACTGGGCCCATGTTCAATAATATGAAAATGCTAGTATAAAACCCATTCAGTCCACCAGAAGCATCTACCCGCTTCTTCCAGTGTTCCCAGTGTTCCTACCATAGTGTTCCTACCACAGCGGAGAAGCGCAGTAGTGGGGGCTGCATGGCCACAATCGATGCCCAGCATGTCTCAGGTGTACTACCTGCTGGCCTGCTGCTCTCTTGGAGACCTGGCCACGGTGCGGAGTTCTTGCCTCTGGCCTTGAGAGGAAGGGGCCACTAGCTTAGATCGAGACGATAGTGAGGGAAGCGAGGCTGAGGGTGCCTCCGCGACGATGTGGAGAGCAGCTATGAAGTAGCTGCGAGCTCAATGAGGATGCTGGGTGCTGGGATGTAGGGCCGAGGATGCCAAAGCGGAACCCCCAAAACCTGCTGGGATGCGCGGAAGCCTCCTTGAGCTACTCAGAAGAGGCCGCCGCTAGGGGGTGCCAAGACCCCATTGCCCAAGACCCTTTTCTCCACCCCACCTCCCAAAAATCCATTCTTCAGTGAGTCCTAGTGTCGCCAGAGAGGGTGCCAAGATTTTGCCCTGAAAGTTTCCGCCCCTCCCCGCTCCCCACCCCTCTCGGACCAGGCGGGGCAAGGCGGAGGCATCATCCGCGGGGCGTGGCGGGAAGACTAAGGCCCACCCGAGAACTTGGGGACTCCGGAGGCCAGAGGAGTTCCGATGACACGTCGCGTCAGACACACTGGCCTGTCCGTACTCTTGGACTTTCCGGACGTGACTGGCTGTGCAAAGCTTGGAGGAAGGGACCAGGACTCTTCCAGGATCATCTTTCATCTCCGCTCCTTCCTCTTCCTCCTTCGCCTTTTCCTCTTCATCTCCTCTCCTTTCTGCTCTCACCCTTCATCTCCTCACCCTTCATCCCCCTCCCTTCTTCCTCCTGCTCCTCCTCTTCCTCCTGTCTGCTCCTCCCCCTCCTTCTCCAATAAATAACTTTTCACCCCATCCAGAAAAGCCCTTTCCTGTCTGTCTCAATGCCCTCCTTATCCCCCGCGGGTGACGGAATCCCGGGCCTGTTTCCCTCTGTTTAATGCCGTTGCCGGGACCACGGTGGCCGCACGCCAGGCGCAGGGAAGGGAGTTCCGGAGGCAGCAGTGCAGGAGCTCGGCCAGCTCCATGCTGTCCGCCAGGCCCTGCGTCCACCTCGGGCTCAAGCCTCGTCCTGTGGCCGAGCTCCCTGCACGTCCCTACCGCCTCTTTTCTTCTTCCTTCGGCCTCCTCTAGAGGAGGTCTGTTTATAGCTGCTACCAGGAGAGACGTTACACGGGTTTTATTTTAAGGGTTGGCGATGACTAACAAAGTTAAAAGGAGCTTAGGACAGAAAACAAGACTATTTTTAGATTACTGTTGCTTCTGTGGATTATTGGGGCAAATATACCCCTAGAAGCTTACCATCTACAAAGTGTCTTTGGACGGCAAATCCTTCCTCCTGAGGTGCTCTTGGGTATCCACCCAGAGCTCAAAGTTTCCAAGAGCCTGGCAGTTGTTGATTCTAACCTGGTGAGAAAACACAAATGCCCAGGAAACCCCAGCAAGATAGGGTGGACACTTCTAGTGCAGGAGCCTGAGTTGCCAGGGGCGGGACTCTCAGTCCTGCAACTTGGAGCCTCCTTTGGCCTATCCAGGAGCTGTGCACACTGCGCTGTGGGCAGGTTGAGTGCACCAGGCTAGGGAGGGTTTCTTTGTACCACAGAGCCACTCATCCACATGCGTCTTGCTTGTGTAAGCGACGTAAAACATCTGTAGCTAAATATGCGTGTTCTCACTGCATCTGCATTTGGAACCACAGAAGTAGTTTCTTTACAACTCCCATTACTGCACCTGAGGCTTCTGACTGGATGCATCTCCTTGGCACCACAGCACGGCCTTCCCCAGATCCTGTAGATGGCAAGATTAACAAGCCAGAATTCAGGGACAATATGTTTTTAGAAGATTGTGTCATGTAGCCGAAGCTGGCCTTGAACTCCTGGTGCTCTTGCTTCCATCTCTGAGATTCTAGGGTACCAGGCTTTTTATTTTTTTAAGCACTCCAGTGAAGTCACCCAGCTGTCTTGAGTTGTTAGTTCTAGTACCTTCACTAGCCCCTTCTCAGACCTTGGGGTATTTTGAAGGATCATAAATTTGGTGTTCAGAGAGCTTAACACTACAGTTTTACTTGTGAAACACCTGTTTATTCCCTGCCCCTCTTCCCTGGACAAATGCAGAAGCCTTCCTTCTGTGGTCTGCCTTAACCAGCCTGCCATCCATTTTCCTATGAGGCCTAATGGTTTGGGTCCAAGAGGCCCAGGAGGCCATGGCTAAAGACTTGTTTTCCAGCTGACGGCATCATGGACATGTGATGGGATCTTCAGGCAATGGAACCCAGTAAAGAGGAAGGCCATTGGGTGGAGTGCCGCGCTCTTGAAGAGCCTGTTGAGAACCAGATACCCAGCTCCTCTATCCAAGGTCTCTAGGTCACCAGCTCTGTCCCAGTGTGCTCTGCTGCTTGCATGTTCTGCTTTCCCAGAAGGCAGTGGAACCGCGAGATTGTGAAGGCCTGAGCTAAGATAAACTCCTCCTCCTTCAAAGTTAACTTTCTAAGGTGTTTTGTCTTGTAGTGAGAAATTGGCACAGCCCTAAAAAACAATAATAAAACAAAAAGTCATGATCAACCAACCAATCAGTTGCTCAGCAGCCTCTCCCAGGACATATGCCCAAGAAATCAGGACCAAGGCCAAACTGCTTCCCTTGAAACCTGGCGCTGTTTATTTTTCACACCCTTTGTCTGGAGTGCCCATGAGGAACCTCCTCCCTGAAGCCATTCTGAGTCACACTCAGCCCCCCCATTGGAGTTAATCTGCCCCACCCCTGAAGGCTAGCCCCAGATAGCTGCTGGACCCAGTATGTCTCCCTGCCTCTGCCTGGGGTGGGGGGCTTTCTACCTCTTGGACCAGCCTCACTGCCACCAGCCTAGTGCCTACCTGACTAGTGGCTAAAGCAGAGAGACCTCTAGCATCAGCTGGAGCTTGTTTTATGATCTTTCCCAGTAAATGCATGCTTGAGAAGAACATGAATTCTCTTTTTTTTCCCCCTGTGGTTTTTGCATTGTCCAGTTGGGAACTGTTGTTAGGCACACACACATCTATAACTGTTTCTTTTTCTCCTAGACTGTTCTTTGGTTACAGTGAAGCAGCCCTCTCAATCTGTGTTGGTCAGCTTTCTATCATTGAAATAACACACCAAAGACAATTAGCATATGAAGAGAAAAGGTTTATTTTAGTTTACAGTTTTGGCAAGTGTAGTACTGTGTTGCCCTATCACAGTGGGATCATGGGATAGACTTCGTCTCAGCAGAGAAGCTAAAGGAAGAAAGGCTGAGGGCCCACCAAGCTCTTGAAGGGCTGCCTCCAGAAACCTGGGGGCTCCTACCACCTCACCTCTCAAAGGCTCCAACACCTCTCCAGGGACCACGTCTTTAACACGAGACTTGGAGGAAGATTCATCAATCACACTTCAGCAATCTTTGACACTTTTCCCTTCGAAGTCTCTTATCCACCAGTCTTAGAGCCACTCCAGCTTCTGGGATGTTTCTCATGGCGTCATGTATGTTTTCCATCCTGGTAGTGGGTGTGTACTGTGTCCTTCACCCACAGCACATCTCCAGAGGGCAGCATGAAGTCGCATCTGACAACTGCTGCCCTTTGATTGGCGTGTTAATCTGTTCACATCTCGTGTGTTAACTGATAAAGTTGAATTCTTCTTTCTGTGTCTACTTTCTTGGTGTCTTTTTCTTTCCATCTCTTGATTTCTTTGCATTGCAGAGTGCTTTGGGTGAAAATGTGCTCCCCTAGAATTAGAGGCTGCTCTTGTGTTTGCAGCTACGCGTAACTCCATGGAGGGCCTTGGGGTTTCTCCTGACTCCCTTTCAGGGACAGACAGAAACATTATTTCTGTGCTTCCATTGCCCCAGTGAGGCGATGTCCTGCACCATGACAGACAAGCGATGTGACAAACTTCATAGCGCACTGTGGGCATTGGTTCCTTTGCCAGCTGCAGTCACTTAAGACACTTCGTGTCGTTCTCGGCAAATACATTGCACCTGGGTCACATTTCTGTGAGCTATGGGCAGAACACGACATTGGATACATATTATTTTATGGGATTGCTTTTTAAATGAGTTGTGATAATAAAAGAAAGCATTTAGATTGGCTTGTAAAATCATGTGATTGCCCCCCCTCCGCACCGCCACTTGCTGTGGACGCACACTACTTCCAAAGCAAAGCCATGAAAATGGGAGTCTTTGGCTGTTGCTGAAGAAGTGAGTGGGGGAGGGGCTGTTCAGAGGCCGCAGATGCCCCCTCTCTCATTAAATCCCCACAGGGTTTTCTCCACAGATGCTTCTTCATTTACTGTTTGCCCCTGGGCCCGTTTTAAGGACTTTGGGGGTGTCTGTTCCTTTCCAGAGACTTTAAATAGGGGCTTAAAAGTAATTTTGCCAATTCCCTGGGGGGATGGGTTAGCACAGCTCATCCGTCCTCCTGCTGGGAGCTGGTCTCCCACAGACTGTTCCTCATCTACCTGTAGTGCCATGCTAACAGGCTCTGCCTCACAGGGCAGCTGTGAAGGATACATGGCCTCACTCTTGAGGAGTCAGTACATTTTAGTTGTGGGTTGAACTTCATCCTCTGAACGTACCTTGACCCCGGCACCTGGGCATGGAAGCTCATTAGTTATGGGGTCATATAGAGGTGGCTAAGATGAAGCCACTGGAGTTCTCAACCCAGAACTTCTCATAAGAGGAGAGTGTGACCCACGTCAGACAAAGAGGAAAAAGCCAGAGCTGGGGGGACATTCTGCCAGGCAAGGGGTGCAGAGGATACTAGAAGCCCACCCAGGACCGGAAGAGGCAGAAACTCCCATCCTCCCCAGGTCTCAGGTAGGTTGGCCCCACTAATACCTTGATTTTGAACTTCTGACCTATGCAAAAAAACTCTCTATCCATTTAAGGCTAGTCTGTGTGGTCCCTGGTATTGTCCCTTCAGGACATCAGTTACTGTGGTGGCTTGGCCATGGTCTGAGTGATCCCCAGGGGCTCAGTGAAACTTCACCCCACTGAATGGCATTAATAGAGCAGAGGAAGTGCATCTGGCCATAATGTTTAGACGAGCCCTCTGATGACTGGGTGAGACCCCAGAATGGACACATCTGCTCCGTGTCTCTCTTTAGGAATTGTCCTGTGCTGCCTTGGAATTCTGCTAGTAAGACGCCATCACACAGGACCATGGACTTCTAGAACTGTGAGCAGAAATGATCTTCCTTTCTTTCTAAAGTGGCCTGCTTCACTGCGGTGGCTGTTCTTGGGTGTCGGTGTGACAACATCTGGAATTAACAAAACCCAAGTGGCTGGGCACACCTGGGAGGGTTTTTTCTTAATTAAATCATTGAAAGTGGAAATACACAATTTTTTTTTGGACAGGGTCTCACTATGTAGCTTTGACTGTCCTGGAACTTGTTGTATAGACCAGCCTGCCCTTGAACTTACAGAGAGCTCAGCCTGCCTCTGCCTCCTGAGTGCTGGGATTAAAGGTGTGTACCACCATGGCCAGCAGGGAAGACCCACTTTTAATCTAGATCTTTTGTAGTGGGAAGAAGACCCACCTTTATCCTGAGCCACACCTGCTGACCGCCTCTATTGAAGGAGAAGAAGAAGGAGGCCTGCTTCTTTTGCTGTTTGCGCTCATAGGCAAATCCATCCCTCCACTGGCTTAGAGTCTGTGTCTTCAGGATTCTGTCATATACCGATGACCAACTGACACGTCCAGCCTCTCAGACTGAACCACTGGATTCTTGGGCCCACCACGGGCAGACACCATTGTTGGACTAGCTGGACCACAGTTTGTAAGCCATTCTAATAAATCCCCTTTATTCTCTAAGTTCTGCCCCTCCAGAGAACATGACCAAAATTTGTATTAGTCAGGTTTCCCACTTCAAATGATTTAATTAAGAAAAAAAATTCCATCACAGGTGGACCCAACTGCTTAGGTTTTAGCTAATTCCAGATGTCTACAAGTTAACAACCAAAGCCAGCCATCACACTCAGTATTTGAACACAGTGCCATAGCACACCACAGTCGTATCCAGAATGCCACTTTCCTTCTTCTGGGGGCCGAGGGACCACCCCCTTCAGCTCTCTTCCAAAACACGTACTGTGGAGAAAGTGGGTGACATTCTTTCTGGGCCAGTGCCCCAACAGGGACAACAGCCAGGTCATTGCCTGCCCAGTGCTGCATGCATGACCCATCCTATGATATTTGCTGGAGGAAGGTGCCAATTTGACGCGGGTCATTGCCTGCCCACTGCTCACTACCTGCCCTGGCCCCAGGTGGGTGCCTGATAGAAACTAGCCACTCTGTGTTCTTCTCTACCACAGGCTGAAGGGCCTCAAGCTCCAGGCTACCCCAATCTGAGGAAGTCACTCAACAGGGGACCCAGTCCAGGGTCAGAATCTGAGACCAGGCGGAGCCCTGGCTCCAGCATCCATGGAAACCTGCCCCAGAACATCTCACCTTGTGGCAGAATCACTTCCCTTTTGGGCTCAATGCAGTCTGGTTTGGGATCCTCCTCCTTACATCTGATAGGAGCCTACAGAACCCCAGAGCCATGGCTTAGGTGACAGTAGCCATTAGGTGTAGCTGGCCAGTATCTCCTCTTCCTTCCCGTGGATTAAAAGAACAGCTTTGGAGGGGTATCGGAAAGCACACACCCCTCCGACCAGGAAGGACGGAAATGGTGATGGACTGAGACACCGTCACAGCCTGCTGTGTCCTCTGGGCCTTGCTGACATGCCGGGCAGGAGAAACACTCCCTTCAAGATGATGTCTCTGGGAAAACCGGTGTGCAAGTGTGCACTGGGCAGGGCTACCATCCCTTGGTGCAGGTTGTTTAAATTCATGTGTGCTTCCTAGTAGGCTGCGGACAGATCTGTGTCTGCACCTGAAGGTGCCACTGGCCAGGTCAGCAAAGGCAGCTGGAGGTTGGAGATGACCTCAGCTGCTGCACCTAGGTTTGTTTGATCTGACTTTGTCACCCTGGTCTTCTTTGCTCCACTCTGTAGGAGAAATGGCCATCATGAAAAGGCCTGTTTCTCCCTCTAGGCTGGCAGGGGTTCCTGGAGTCACTTCCTGTTTCTCCCTCTAGGCTGGCAGAGGCTCCTGGAGCCACTTCCTGTTTCTCCCACTAGGCTGGCAAGGGCTGCTAGAGCCACTTCCTAGGGTTGCCCTGTGTTTGCAGGTCTGCCCCTTTCAAACTCACAGGGCCTTTTGTTTTGTTTTGTTTTGTTTTAATAGCAAAATGTTTATAATGAGAAACACCAGTTTTCTGATGGCAACATTGTAAGCGTCTTCAAACATTTGCTTTCCGGGACTATTTTAATTAAGCTGTAGCCCACAGTGAGCCACTTTGCCCCCAGCCCTAGGTAATGAGGCTGCACTTTTTCTTTTCCTTCTCTAATATCAAATGACTGCCTTCATTTCTCATGGGTGGCAGTTTTCTCCACTGCAGAGCATGTGGCTCCGGCTGCCCCAGGAGCCCCTCAGCCTGGCGAGACGCAGCTCCATCCACCCAGCGCAGGCCCAGCTTCCCAAACTATTTTTAAACTGTTTTGGTTCAATAAAGCTCTAAACAAGTTTTGCCAGGCACTTTTCCATTAATTTTTAAACTGGAGCAAATTGCAAGGGGAATTTAATCCATGTGTCTCTGCTTCATTTACACCCAACCCATCAAGAGGTTGTGTGGGGCCGTTTGATGTCCAAGAAGATGTGGGGCTTTTTATAAGTCTGCTCAGCTCTTTATTTCTTCTTGGAAACAGGAAGTGGCTTCTTGCCAAAGTGTAAATGAACATAAGTCTCTTTGCAGTAAGGCTTTGAATTACCAACATAGCATGCCCAGGCCGTCCCCTCCGGGCCTGGGGGCTTTCCCCAGGGCTCAGACTATATCCAGAAAGTCTTTTTAAAAGGAGTTTTACTTTTTCAAAACTGTTAAAAATAAACATAGCACGAAATTGACTATTTTGACCCATTTAAAAAATGTTTTGTGTATGAATGTATGCAGGCATTCCCATGCCATGCTGTGTGTGTGTGGTCACATCAGGTGTCTGTCCTGACCTTCCACCTGTCTCTTGATCATGGCTGCATGCTCCAAGCTTGCTGGCTCCCAAGCTTCTGGGGATTCTCCTGTCCACCACCTATCCTGCTTCAGGAATGCTGAGTCAAGGATGTGCCACTATGCGAAGCTACGGGTTCTGGGGATCTGAGCTCTGGCCCTCAGGTTTGTATGACAATAGCTTCCCCCATCTCTCCCCAGCCCCACTGAAACCCGTTTTAAGTGTGTGTATTCCATGACGCGGTTCCACTTCCGCCTTTGGGATTTGTCTTCCCAAGATGAGTCTGTCCCCAGCTTGTCCATGCCGGATTCCCAGCACACTACTGCTGTCTCAAAGATCTGGCACCCTGGGGGCTGGAGAGATGGCTTCGCACTGGGGATTGGGGATTACCTCATACAGAGGAGCCAGTTTCTGTTTTCAGCATCTACATGATGGCTTACAAACACCCTTAACTCCAGTTTCAGGGGATCCCAGTGCCCTCTTCTGACCTCTGCAGGCACCAGGCACCTACACAGCACACACTTACATGCAACACTCTTACACACAGTATGTATGTATGTATGCATGCATGCATGTATGTATGCATGCATGTATGTATGTATATACACATGTACA
This sequence comes from Ellobius talpinus, assembly GCA_001685095.1. Lineage (NCBI taxonomy): Eukaryota > Metazoa > Chordata > Mammalia > Rodentia > Cricetidae > Ellobius > Ellobius talpinus. The sequence goes on along the minus strand of LOJH01022995.1, from coordinate 9,446 downwards.
TACATACATGTATACACACATACACACACAGAGTTTTAAAAGAAATGGAACCTTTTCCTACCTGCCCTTCTTGTCAGGCTTGCTTCACTCAGCAAAGGTTCTACCATGTTGCAGCATGTGCCAGGGGCCTCCTCCTTTTCAAAGGCTAAATAGAATGTGGGATTGCTTGCTCTCAGTTCCTCCCTCCCTCCCTCCCTCTTCCCCCTTTCCTCCCTCCCTCTTTCCCCCTCCATTCCTGCCTCTCCCTCACTCCTCCCCCTCCTTCCCTTACTCTCTTTCCCCTTCCCTCCTCTTTCCTTTTCTTTCTCCCCCCTTTCCTTCTTGTCTTTCTTTCCCTTTCTGAGACCATATCTAGTTGTGTTGCCCAGGCTGTTCTGAACTCTTGGGCTCAGATGATCCTCCTGCCTTGGCCTCTCGAGCAGCAGTAGCCAGAGACACATGCCACAGTGGCCAGCTGACCTCTCAGCTACTCTGTGTCTTGTCACATGCCGTTTCATTTCTCTGCTACCCTCTCCATACAGCCTACCATGCCTCAGACCCCACCAGTGGTGCCGGTCACTTCTCAAGCACCTAGTGAGGGCTCTGGTTCTCACACCGCTGTGTTCTCACATTTGGTCTTCACAGGAGGCCTGAAGACAGGCAGTGCAAACCTCTACAGATTCAGTACTAATGCCCAGCCTAGATGAGGACATAGGGCATGGGGCAGAGGCAGGTATCCTTCTGGAGATCTGGGGTATGAAGCCAATAAGGACATGGCCAGTGACAGCAGCAGGTGGCACTGAAGGCTCTGCTTTTGCCTACTAACTGGTAAGAACCAGAGTCCCTTAGAGATCTTGGCTATCAGGTAAGCAAGCTGCCCACTAGGGACTGTGTCTCCTTCGTGTTTATGAAGTCCATCTTGCTACCAAGGACTTGTGTCGGCATGTGAGCTGCAGGCTCTGGAAGTGGGATATGAGTCTCTTTCCTCAGAGCTGAGAACACTCAGGCTGCTGCATCTCAAGGGTGAGAGAGTGTGAGAGCCTGTAGGTGGTTTGGGGTGGGGGATGACGAGGAGGGAGAAGCCAAAGGGGCAGCAATGGATATCAGATCCTCATGAGGGGCTAAGTTGGCCCTGAGGGTACGGCAGACAGTAGCTATGTTATTTAGTGCTCAAGAGATTCACAGGGCAGGATGTCAGCAGGCAGCCCAGGGAAGGGGTTCTCCTCAGTTTCAGTGTACTGTGTCAGGAGACACGTCATACCTCCCAGGATACCCCTCCCTCCCATTTCTGGCTCCCAGGCTCCCTGTCCCATTGTGTCTGGGTATTCTATAGCTTTATGCTTGCCCTCGGCATAGCCTCCTAACCCCTAGCTGAAGATTTAGCCCGCTCCCTCCTTGTCTCTAACATACCATCTAGCTCCACGCCAGCATTTTGTTTCCTTGGTCCTAGGAAGCTCTGCATGTATGAAATGAACATGAAGGGGTTTGTCTTGGGAAGTTTTGCATGTGTGTTATGAATATGAAGGGGCAGGTCCTGGGAAGCTCTGCATGGATGATATGAACACACCATTAGTCACCGAAATTAAGATAGCTAGCAGCGCTTTCTCCCGCAGACCTACAGCAGGTAATGTTAGCTTCACAACCTTGAGGGGCTACAAAGGACTCTTTACAGAAAGAGAAATACCAACAATTAACAGCACCCTGAGGACGTGGGAGCCAGATGCATAATTGAAAGGAAATGGTCCTGACCCAGGGTAATCTCCTGTGCAGAGCTCGACCTACATGTGAGGGGCCTTTAAGGCCTCACTCTCCCTCCTCCAAAGGGGAGTGGTACCCATGGCACCTTTCCCCTGGTGGGGGGGTTTCTGGAAGACCTCAGACATTTGCCGATGAACTCCCTACTTGCAAAGCTTCCCACACAGATCTGTGTGCCCATCTAGGTTGAGGCCACAGTTCCCCCTGGGTCTGTAGGGAGCATACCAGCTGCTAGTGCGTTGGGCACAGCGCTGTCCTGGCTGCAGGTGTAGGGAGCAGCCTGCAGCAAAGCACTCTGGAAGACTCAAAGTATTCCTAAAGGATGCCCGGCTCTTTTCTGTCTTGATGGGTTCCGAAAGATTCTGTCAATAATGCTGTATTCAGGATCAGCATAACAGAAGGAAAGACCTCAGCTCCCCATCCAAGACCCCTGGCTCCATAGATAAACAGGACCTCCCAGATGACTGGCATCTTATGACGTTCCCAGGCCCAGGTTCTGGGCGTATCCCTTAAATTTTTCCCACAAGGACCAGGTACTTGGAACTCAGACACTGGGGCTTCACTGCAGAGGGAAATAGGCTTCCCACTCAGGCAAAACCAGATACCATCTGCACGCAAGTGTCTGTGAGCAGCATGTTCCTGTCAGAAAAACCCAGGACCCCATGAAGATGTGGCACGGAGGGAGTGCTCATTCTGTCCATTAGCTGACTTAACCCCACCAAAGCCTGGGCATCCAGAGCACCTTGGAAGCACCGTTTCTTGGTTTCTATTGCCCCCTCCTGGGATGATCTGGAATTACACCTATACTCAGCTGTGCCAATGCGGGCTGTGGGAGGCACAGCGGTGGGAGGGTGGGAGAAGGCACTTTAAAACCTGACATGCACGCACTGCTGAAAGGCACCATGTAATGACACAGGTTGGTGCCATGTGCCTGACTGGAATCTAGACTGGAGTTTTCCCTCTAGGATCCTTCCCAGACAGACATCCTACTCGATCAAGTCACTGACCAATGCCCAAAGCAGGACAGGGAGTGGGCAGAGCTGAACAGATCATGTCCCATCGGGCCTTCTGCCAAGCCCTGTGGACGCTTACAAGGAGATGAAGGGAGAATGCAGAGCTTGGCATGGCTGTGCAACTGTGTTCATAGCCAGGCAGCTTTGATAGAGGAATGTGGAGGGCAGTCAGTCTTGCATGAGAAGGGTGGAGAAGCCACGACTGACTGGATCCCGCCGAGGTAGGTCCTGGTTGGGAATACTTGGGGGTTGTGGGGTGCAGATCCAGCAGGAGGACAAAGGTGCTTGTCTATGTCCAGCTCTTCCTATCCCACCCCTTCAGGTCTCTATATGGGCCTGGATGGACTAGCAAGGGTGATTTAGGGACCTACACGGATGTGGACCCGTGGCTTGAGAAGCAGTGTACTAGGCACAGCCAGGTCCACGCGTGTACCACTCTTGTGTGCAAGGTTGGGGCCCCTCACTCTGAGAAACCCCTTGAACTCCTCTGTGCCTCAGTATCTACAGCCCTTAATTATTGACACTGCACACTCCGAGCAGGCCTGCGGTGCTATGCTGTTTTCCTGACATATGAAGGCTTGCAAGGCCAGTCCTGCCCTCAAGGGTGCCAGTGACAGGAGATGCCAGACTCCAAATGTGGTGGAAAAGAGGGTGCCAAGGACAATGTCCTCATGGGGTCCAGGAACATTCTGCAGAACAGCTGTGAGACTGGCAGACTTCCCTCCTGGTGCCCATGGTGCCCTCTACCATCCTGGGGAGTCCTGTTCCTTGGCAACACAAGGCTGGAAGCTTTGGCAGGCAGGCCTTTCCTAAGATATAGGACCTGTGGTCCCTTGATCCCTGGCCCACAGGTTCTTCCCATTTGGGCTGGCTCACAGGGACTGGCCCACAAAGGAGCTGTCTGCAAGCTAGGCATCTCTGCCACTCACATGTCTGCTCACAGTCGACTGGTCTTACCAACTGGCTTTCCTTCCAGAAAAACTAGAGGGCTCTGAAGGGCTGCAGCCCAGGACTGAGCTCACTTCCCATGCTCAGGCCAGGGTCTGACCACTGACCAGACTCAGCAGAAGATCTCAGTCCTCAGCAGATTTTTGTTGCTTTTAAAACTTTTTATTTTGAATATAGATTCATAGGAAACTTTAAAAAACCGTAATTTGTGGGGAAGAACCCTGCCATTGTCTACCATGTACAGTAAGGACCAGAAATGGTGGGACACAGAGCTGCTACTGCCTGCCACAGGATGTTGAGCACCCCACCCTGCAAGCCCCAAGAACGCCACTACAGCGTCCCTCCAAAGGCTCATGGGTTGAAGGCTTGGTTTCCAGGAGATGGTGCTGAGGGAAATGTGAGGCTCAGTCAGAGATGGGGCCTAGAGGGAGGCATTTAGGCCACTAGGGTGTGCCCAGAAGGAAGGGGACATGGCAACCCTGGTCCCTTGCTGTGTCTCCCTGCCTCCTGTCCACTTCAAGAGTGCAGCTTTGGTCTAACACTCCCTGATGAGTTTCTGCTCCAGCAGACTATGGGCTGACAGCTCAGAAACTGTGACCCCTGCTCAGTTTCCTCATGTTCTCAGGTATGTTTTCACACGAGTGTGCTGCTGTCTCATCGATGGAACCGAAGTGTGGGAATCTGGTTTCTTCTAGCATGTGGGGCAGCTGATCTTCAGAGCTGGCTTTTGGGATTACTGCCTCCAGTGTGAACCTTTCTTTGCTGACATTCATCACTTCTTTTCTTTCTACTTAAGTGCGCTTTGCTGTTTTCCCTAGATACCCCAAAATGAAGTCTTGATTTTAGACTTCCCCTCTCATGTAAGCATTTAAACCCATTAAGTCCCTCAAGCATGGCTTTAACTGCGTCTCTCAAATCCTGACATTTTAACTTCATTGAAAGCAATGTAGAATTTCTCTAATCATCCCCCTCCACCTTCTTTAGAAGTAAGCCATTTGATTTTGGATTTGTGGAACAGGGCCTTGTTATGCCCTTGAGTCCTGCCTCAGTCTTTCACATGTTGGAATTAGAGGCACGTGTCAAGCATGTCTACTTGATTCTGGCTTTGAGCTTCTTTGGGGCCGTTACTGAGTCAGCACACGGCCACTCTGCTGCGTTTTCTACAGCGGGCTGGGTGCCCAGCTAGTGTGATGGGCTGACATCACCACCTTGATTTCTCTCTCCTTCCAGATTTGCTACTACCAACAGAGGTAAAGATGCCAGTCACAGAGGTGGGGAGATGTGTTAGTGGGCATCAGCAGTGCTATGTGAGCATGAGCTTAGTTCAAGACCCTAACACCTACTTACATATCTAGGTGTGGTTGTTTGCACCTGTAACCCCAGCACCATGAGGCAGATGGGAGGATCACTGGGACATGCTGGCTACCAGCCTAGTCCCAGGCTAAGTGAGAGACCTGGTCTCAAGGGAGTAAGGCAGCGAGTAATGGAACAGGCCTGATATCCCCCTCGGGCCTCCACATGTGCATGAGTGTGCATACCTGCACACACATGTGCATGCACCACCCACCCTGTATGTACACAGAGACAAAAACCTTTAAAAACTAAAACCAGCTCTGCTGAGGAGGGCAACGGGCCTACCGAGACCAGAGCGTTCTTTCACGTATCCACTTTACCTTAGCAGAATTTCCACCAAGTGCTCTCTTTGTCCTAAGGGGTACTTTCTACACGCAGTTAACGACATTGCCATGGCCACTGGCTTCCTGATACCTCCTGGTAGCACACTGCAGCTGCCCCGTCTGTCTGCTTTAAGCCCGCTCTTGTCTGGGTTCAGAATGTTGCTAGTTTTGCTTTTGGCCCAGCGGGGTCACCTGTCTTTTGACTAAGGCCTCTGGTATAGTTATCATGCTCAGATGCTGTCCGTGAGGACGGGTCCCCAGGCAGGCCTCCCTCAGAGGTGGAGCAGCACTTGGCCTCTTGGCTACTCTGAGTCTTCCTGCTACAGCCTCTCTGCTGGGCTCTGAGCACCACGGGAAGGAGCCTGTGGCCGTTTTGACAATGTCATGGCTCTGTGGGAACACAGTGAGGCCCTCTGTTTCACAAGGGCCAGAAGGAAAAGCCTGGTGGGCCTAGGCTGAAATGTTACGTGGTCATCAAAGCTCATCCAGCCACCTGACCACTCATTACCCAGCATCCACCCACCTACCCATCTACATCCATCTGTTTATCCATACATCTATCCACCTGTCTATCTGCTTACTCATTTATTCACGTACTGGACCACCCGTCCGTCCGACTATCTATCGATCCATCCACCCACCATTTATCTATCCAGTTGCCCACTGTCCTTGCTCATTCTCCCCTCTGTTCACCCACCATGTCTGCCTCACTGTCCTTTCCCGAGCCACCCTTACACTCGGCTCTACTGTTAGGTACTCTGCCTCCATCTGTTCCTCTGATCCCAGAGCTGTTTCCTTCTTGGAGTGAATGGATCTTTTCTGGTCTTGGCTCAACTCCGTCTTTCCAGGGAGTCGCTCCACTTGCTATCTGTCCTGCTAGCTCCCTTACATCCACACTTTCCTGTGTAACGAGCAAGACCATGTCTGTCACATGCCTTTGTGTACTGGAGGAACTTGTGAAAGTTTCCTGCCTTAGAGCTTCCAATGGGGGAGGGAGGTGGAGACCAGGGCCCTTAGACGGTGTAGAGGCCCTTTCTTTGCACAAGGCAGAGGAGCAGGCCTGTAGAAGTCCTGTGAGGGCTAGACAGTGCTCATCAGCCTGTCCAGGAGAACTTCTGGAGCCAACATAGCTCCAGAATTTAAAACTACACTCAGCGAGGTTGTCTTAGAAGCCAGCAGAAACACACAGTGCTGCTCTTCAAGGTGGCTCTTTCCCTGACACTTGAAGAGCTACTTTGTAGGCCTGAGCTAGATCAGGTCAAACGATCCTTTATTAAGTAGTCATTTTCTTCAGTCCAGCCAAGGAGCAATGCTACACAGCTTTCTGAGTCACTGTGTGCCAGGCATCTGCTCAGGGCTTCCTCCCGCGGTCGTCTCATCTGACCTGGACAGCGGTACCCTGAGGGGGAGATTATGTTCACTTAACCACATGGGCGTCCCATAGCCTCTAACTAGGACTTCGTGCATCTCAGCCTCTGAAGATACAAAGCCCAACTACTTCTCCTTCTCTGTATCCCATTGCTGTGCGGAAGATGCTGAGCCCCACAGGCTCACTGTGCTATTCTCTGAGGTTGCCTGCAACTCTTTACCACCTTCTGGTTTACCTTCCCGTGTGAGCTCTATTTCTAAACAGCACACAGAGTGAGTGATCTGCAGTCAGTTCACACCCTGACCTAAGCAATGTGCCTGCCCTTGCCTTGTGGCCCCTTGGCATTGCTGTGAATCCAACACTCTTAATTCCCGCTGCATCAATGAAGTCCAGTAAGATATGTTGGTCAGTGACCTCTGGACTCCCTCTTTCAACAGAGAAAAGAGAACCAGCCTGTGAACTGACAACAAACAGTGACACCTTGTGGGGAATGTAAGAAACAGCTTTTCCTGACTGCAGTTCTGCAGGAATACTTAAACATCCAGAAGGTTCCATACTAATAACAAAGGCTGTCAAGTCAAAATGCACTATAGGGATGAATGAAGCTTTATTTATGCCACAGAGTTTCTCTCTGAAAAGCAGCGCTCACAGAAGCCTGGGGAGGGTCCTGCACAGACCCACAGCCTGTGAGGGGGATGTCCCCAGTGTTCTGCTCACGCAGCTTGTCCTCCCCCAAGGAATTCAGGGTCTTAGGGCCTACATCTGAGGGAAGTCAAGCTGAAGAGCACAGGCACGTACAAAAAACTAGTGCAAAGGAGACTCCCACAGCCTGCCGCACAGTGGGAAGAGCTGAGGTCACAAGGCCCACTGTGTGTGTGGCGGGCACACACTGCACAGTGCAGAGCTGCACGCACACAATGCGAACTAAGCCCAGCATGCCCCTAGGGAACTCCCACCAGCCCTCAGTGCAGCCTTCGACAGAGGATCTGCCATCACAAGCTCAGAGTGCTGAGGTAAAGCCATGTCGTCTAGGAACCCCTACTCAGGAAGCAAAGCATTGCGGTGCTGTGCGTTGCACAGGACAGCTGAGTTCTATGTAAACGGTTTTGAATATGGTTTCATGGTATAAAAACGTATCGGCTAACAGCAGTGCCTCGAGGAACGGTTTACATTCATAGCTGCAACGGAATTAGGATACCAGAAGTGTCACTGCTTGGCCACTTGGGCTTGTTATGTGTGTGGTGTCCAGTGAAAAGCAAAACTGCGTCTGAAGAGGAGTGTGCCAGTGTCAGAGGGTAGACAAGCAGGTCCAGTGTCTGCTGAGGCGCGGTGGCATGTGCAGGCATGGCACCTCCAGTCTGAGCAGCAATGGCTTTCTATAGTACACCATCAAAGGAAGGAGCTGGTTGCTGGGACACTGCAGAAATTAACTTTCGGTGCTCAGGAACTAAACCCTGCCCAGCCGTGCTGAAGCAATCACTTCCTTTCAGTAGCTGTTCACGCTGCTACAGTACAGACACTGGGAGGAGGGCCGGGGGAACTCAGCCCTCAGCCCACCAGCAAGGCCAGTCCCTCACGCTGCCCAGCGCAGGAGTGTCTCTACCTGGCCTCATGTCATATTCAGGAGGACAGCTTGGAGTAGCTGGGAGGGGACAGCTTCCGCTTCAAGTACTTGAGCACGTAGAGTGGAAGGCAGCTGACCACAGTGATGGCTGACACTTTCCACAAGAAGGTCACGGTTGTGATGAAGGCAACATCTGTCGGGAGGAGGGAGAGATATTGAAAGCCGCTACAGGAGCTCCCAGCCTAGACTGAGCCCCTCAGGATCCCCAGAGCCATGGGCTCCAACCGGGGCCATGCACAAAGGTCTGCCTTGACCTTGACTGTCCTCACTGTCCACCTGGTGCTTCTCTCTGCACAGGGAGCAAGCACATCCTGGCACTGGGAAGGCCTGAAGCTGGCTAACAGGGCAGACGGCACTTTCAGCATGATTTACAGAGGACATAGCTCACTTGTGGTTAACAAGGCCACCAAAGTCCTCACGGCAAGACAGGTGGGAAAGCCTCACCTGTGCTGAAGAGTCCACAAACTGCTATCAAAGCTGGGATAAGAGGGTCCGCTCACTAGAGTAACAAACTCACACTGGGGCCTGGAGCTCAGTGTCCAGTCTCTAGCTGGCACCTACAGGCAAATGTTTTAAGGAGGACAGGCAACACCTGGGAGTACACTGTGCAGTTTAGGGAGGGTTCGCGAGGTCTCAGTGGGTGGGTGAGGAGTGCTAAGTTAGAGGAAAACTGGCTTTTATCTCAACTCTAAAGAATTAGCCTGGTTTGCCAAACCAATGCTTTTTTGCTAAGTCTGTACTCTGGAAGGGAATAATAACTTTACCTACCTAAGAAAGCGCCAAAAGATACTCTGCCTATACCTGTGCCAAGAGAAAACATGAATAAAGCAGATGAAGGAAGATGGAAAGAGGCTCAGGCATTTTCAGTGGTTATTTAGCTATTTACTGGAGAAATGCATTAAAAAAGCAGTAGAATGTTAGCAGGAAATGCACTTGTGCTGGGAGTTTCAACTTGCATTTTATTGCCTGTTGCCACATAATCTTTTAAACAGAATGGCAATATAACAATTACGTTCCTGCAATATGGAAGCAAATGCCCAGACGCTCCCTGGATCTGTGCTAGAACCCTGCCACACCTGATG
>LOJH01022994.1:0-19676 GCA_001685095.1 Ellobius talpinus | reverse complement strand
GTAGAAAAAGACAAGATCTCCTGAGTAAATTGGGAGCAGGGGGACCTTGGGAGAAGGTTGAAGGGGAGGGGAGAAACAAGGAGGGGATCCGAAAAAAATGTTGATCTCAATGAAAATCAATTAAAATAAAATACAATTGAAAAAAAAAGAAAACTGAAGTCCAGTTTTGGGCATGTTCAGAATGGATGCTTCCTGTATCAAAAGCTATGGGAGTCAATGGTACCTGCTAGTAAGAAAGTGGAGAATGGAAAGAAAATGCCTGACCTCACTTCTCTTGGGAAGTATTCTCTCAAAGTAGTCTCCCTATAGAACAGTCTTCAAAACTCAGTAAGAGGAGTGGGGACCACAGCCTGGATAGAAAGACTTAGTGACAAATGCAGGGATGAAGAATGGAAAAGGGGACCAAAGAGGAAGAATGAAAAGGGGGAAGCTCAAGATGATGGAATATGGGCAATTGTCAGTGAATTAATGTCTTAGCAGAGATAAAAGGGAGATTCTAGTATTTGACTTTGACCCATCTGAGATCAAAGAGCTGGTGATGTGGATGAGAATTTACATCTTATTGTTCTGGAACACAGAGATCTGAAATACTTTATTATGACACATCCGAAAACACATGCTCATGAATGCCATGAACACACGTGCAAGTATACAGACCCAAGTGCAAAAGAGGTGGTTTGTGGGAAATTGTCTAGGGGAAAATATGATTTTCATAACACTTGTTGCTATTTCTTAGATAAAATTGGGTACATAGGAGGAGTTTATCCATGTTTTTCAAATAAATATATAAAAATATGAGCCCCAGATTTCATTGGTAGAGATAGTCACTTCAGAAGGTACAGAGACTAAGATGAAAAATTGAAGATAACTGGGCTTGAGTACTTTAATGCCCCCACCTTCATCTTTTTTTTCTTTTTCTTGTAGCACTGATGACTTTTAAAAATTGTGAGTTCATTTGTCGGCACAGTTCTTAGAATGTTCCACTTGTGTTGTTTAAGTCCACATTGGAAGAGTCTACCACCACAACAGTATATACACATGCCCACCAAATATAGGCAGAATAAATTTAAGAGGGCAGATTGAGTGGATGGATGTTTTATAAACAGAGGAGTTCAGTAGGGTGTAGGGTGTGAGCAAGTTCTAGATGAAGACAGAGCAATAAACTAGACTGCAGGGTTGAAATAGCTAAGCGGGAGGCAGTAATGACATTACCTGATCTGGTACTCCATCTGTAATGCAGGTATTAGCAATGTGCTCAAAGAAAAAGTCTTTGGAATTGAGGGATTTGGATTTTCGCTTCCAAGCTCAAGATTTCCCACAATGCCATATTCTTTCCTCACCTATGCTATTTCCTGCAGTCATTAAACCACCCCTCAACTCACAGAAACCTTGTTTCTTCCCACTTAGGCCTGATGAAATATTTTCTGTCACAGACACTTTCTCTGTATGATTTGTTTTCTGAGATCTATGTATTCGTCTCTCCTAGCTCTCCACTGTGGTTTGAATCCGAGGGGTATTGATCACCCTGCCCATGCTGAAGGAATTAAGCTGCAGATTGAAGGTGAAGGTGTAGAATCTCAGTCTATTAAAAACAAAAATTTCCAGAAGGTGCCTGACCAAAAAGGAACCCCCAAGAGACTGCAGGGAGAAGCTGAGACAGCAAAGGTGAGCCACTTGCCAATGAAACACTCAAAGTCTGAAGCTGTGCCCTTGCTAAGCTGTGGTCCAGCCACAGAGAGAAGGGCTAATGATGCTTTTGTTAATCACTGATGTATCTGGTAATCTCAGTGCTGTGTCTTGCTGATAAGTGATAGAAAATGACAATGTTGACTGAGTTCCCTTGGGTGAAATTGAAATACATGTAGCTGTCCTATATTAGAAGGCTCTGGACCATACAAGAATAGATTTTTAAATCTTCTTTCTTTTTGCACAAGTTATGTAACTTTAGGTTTCATATTCTTCTTCTATAAAGGAATTCTGAAATCTGCTTCCCCATTAGGATGAGCTGAGCTGAGTAACTGATTTTGTGCTTTTAGGGGCTTTTGCTGACAAAATCTTCTAATTATAATAAAAGACTTTTAAAAATATGTATGTGTATGGCAAATTTAAAGGGAATCGGGGCAGGGGCTTATATCTTTAATCTTGTGTCTTTAATCTTTCTATGAGCCACACGATAGTAAACCTTAGTTAATGAAAGACACAACTGTTCTATTTTGACTTTTTAGTCTTTGGCCTAAAATGTAGGTACCATACAACTGAAGAAAGTATGTGTGGAAAGTATATACCAAAAAGTGGGTTTCTGAGTGCCAATGAGATTTTTTTGTGAGTACAGTCTCTTATAAAGGGTTTCTCTTTCTTAAAAGTCACTGTGTGCAAATATAAAGACCCCAAACCAGACATTACATGAGCGCGCACACACACACACACACACACACAGAGAGAGAGAGAGAGAGAGAGAGAGAGAGAGAGACCTTGGTGCACTCAGCCTTAAATGGGTTGTTTCCATCAAGTTTCTCCCCTCAGACCTTAAGGATCCCAGCAGAAGAGGAGGCAGAAAGAGTGTAAGACCCAGAGGGAATGGTGGACACCAAGAAAACAAGTTCTTCTAAATCACATGAGCAAAATTTTTATGAACTCAGAGACTGAAGCAGCATGAACAGCGTCTGCACAGGTCTGCACTAAGGCCTCTGTGTGTAATATTATGGCTTCCAGTTTCGTGTTTTTATGGGATTCCTGAGTGTGTGGATGAGATTCTTGTGCCTTCTTTTGGGCTCTTTTCTTTTTGTTGGTTTGTCTTGTCCTACTTTGATATGATGGTTTTTGTTTCATCTTATTGTGTTTTATTTTGTTATTATCTTGTGGAAGCCTGCTCTTTTCTAATGAGAGATAGAAAGTGAGTGAATCTGGATGGGAGGGGAGGTGGGGAGGAACTGGGAGGAGTAGAGGGAGGGGAAACTGTAATCAGGATATATTCTATGAGAAGAGAATCTACTTTCAATTAAAGGGGGGAAGCAATTATAAGGATGTTTGTGTGAACTCAGTGAGGATATCCATGCCAGTTGTCGAAGATGCTCACTTTAACTTTCTCCTTGGAAACTGAGGGAATTAATCTTCATAGACATTGGTTCCTCTCTCTGTGGACTCCATACCAGAGAATTTCCATTGATGTTTGTTGGGTGAGTCAGTATGTACAAACCTTAGGAAACAAACATAAGAACCCAAGGACAATCAGAAGTAGGAAGGCCATCTGACTGTCGTTCTGTGGTCCTCTCGCCTCTCCCCCAAATCGTGTTCTGTGTTAAAATACGATTTTGTTTATGCTTTACCTACGATTGCGAATAATGACCATTATTGCTTCCTCTATTTGGCTGGATAATTAAAAGCTGATGACGTTACTCCTATGTATCTCTGAGTGTGAGGGAAGAAGTGGTGAGTGATTGGTGAGGAAGCTATTGCAAGCACTTTGCCCTGAATATTTCTATGGAGAGAAATAGCCCTTTAAAGGAAATTAGTGCATGGTCTACGTTTGGCTTGTGAGCAGAGCTGGTGATAAGTGAGCTTTACCATGGCATCTAAATGTCATCAATCTTTGGTGCTATTCAAGTATCCAGAAGATCCAGGAAAAAAAATATATTCTCAGGGTCTTACTTTACTTCGAAGATAAACAGAGCTTGTCTGAGTTAAAGGATGTCTATAATATTATGAATCCAACTGGGAAAAAAGAAAACTAATTCTTGATATTTCATTTTATTTTAATTCAAATGTAATTGAATATTTCCAGATTATACTTCTGCTCTTTAAAAATATTTACAGAAAATCAATTCAGATAGTATGTGGTTTGATTGCTTCTGAATTAATGTTGAATATGTGACTTTCTGCTTCTGCAGAAAATTCCAACAGTTCGGGAGAGTAGCCCTCTGACTCGGCAGAGTCATTTGTAAGTGCTTTGCTGAAAGCATAGTTCTCTTAACACTGAGGAACTAGTACAAACCTTTTCGAAACAATAGAGCACAGTTAGAAACTATGTTCATTGGACTTTGTCCAAATCATCTACATACAATAAAACCCCAAAACAAGAAGATTCCAGGGTGTTTTGCATTGACATATTTAAGGGTAAACAAAGTAGAAATTTCAGTAAGTCATGGACAGAATTTCACAATTCAATTTCAAATGCCCAAGAATGTGTCCATCTCTTGGTAGAGGGCTAGCGGATGAAGATGGTTGCTGGGGAGACGGAGTGACGGTGGCCTAAGGTGATGCCGGCAGATCCAGTGGCATCACAACCTGAAGTCTTCTCCATGAGCTGTTCAGACTTATTTTGTGCACACATAGACATGCTTCCATTTTTTCTTCTGTTGTTTGTAGAGGGCCAGCAGACCATGGGGCATCTTCTTTTCTCTTACATAAGTAGTTGAATCTCTGCTCCCTTGACCTACTCTTAACTTACCCAATGAATCTCTGGCCCAAATACGTGCATTTAAAGCCACTAAGTGGTGCAAAGGGACACATTTTTTCCTGTAAGATAGTTTAATATTAGTTCCTAACATTTTCAGAGGGTATTACTTTCAGGCCAATGAATCTCTTTCTAGGAATGTATCCCAAGGACATAATAAGATATGCAAAGGTGGATGCAAAATAGTGGTCAGCCCAACACTGTTTATTATATGAAAACATTTGAAAACACCTTGTTTCATAGCACACTGGCTAAAGAAGCAATATATGTTCATGTAGTGGAAGAGATTGCATCCTTCTAACGGTGCAGGGGTGCTGTGTGTATTTATGTAGAAAGATAGAGGTGATAATATTTTAAATTGGGAAGGAATGTTGCTACAGGGTGTGTAGTATTAAATATGTAAAAATGTCCTTTGAATAAGGGCATCACACATGGGGAAGTGTTTAGTCTCCATTTTGAGGAGTGGTTTATATTGAAGTTGAACTGAAGGGAAACATTATACACTTCTGGTTTGTTTGAATTTTTTAAACATAAGCATTATTTTCACTATCTTTATTTAAAAGACTCTTCTATATTTTTGTATTTATAGCTTCTTCCTGATTTTTCCTGTTTATTAGTGTTCTCCCTTTCAGACTGGTGGATTTCCTTCCTTGTGTGGCTTCTATTCCTGCGGTTAAGTTGTTTTCCAAAGGAGTAAAGTTTCTAATGTCTGTTGATAACGTTTTTATTTTTATTTGTTGAAAAAATGAGTGACTGGGTCTTTGCCTTCTTGTGACTTGGGTTGTAGACAGCTTCTAATGAGATACTCATTTTATATCTGTGTCTACCTGGAGATCCAAAGCTCTGACCAGCTGTTACCGTAGCATTACGACTAGCCATTCTGATTATTGATTTTTGACCCATTTGACACGTCAAGTTCTCCCATGCATGTCTCCTAGACTTTACCCAGGGAACCATGCTGCAGCTCCCTGCTGTTCCTTTAGGCTCTGCCACATTGTGTTGACGCTATTAGGCTGTGACACCAGTCCTGCCATCATCATCACATGTTTGGGATCCCCAATGGATGCTATGAGTTTCGTGCCTCTAACTGGCTGGGATTCATCATCTTTAATTTTAAACTTGGCTTTACCCAAACCACCAGCTAAGCAAGTAGTCAGTAACATGTTGCCTCCAGCTCTTATAAAGCAAAGAGAAACCAACAGAGTGCCCTACTGTGTCTGATAACTTATTGATAGGAAGTCTTCATTTTAGGTCACAGAACTGAACACGACTGAAATTGATCTCTTTGAAAGATATTTATCAATGTGAAGTCTCAGGATTCCCTTGGGTCCCTAGGAATCTTTGCCAAGAGTGTACATAGCACCCCAGCAGCTGCAGTTCCAAATTCAAGATCCAGAAATAATGCTTGAACTTCGTTTGGAAGAGTATGAGGCAAGAGATAGGCTACACACAGCATTGCTGTATCATGGGGAGGCCCAGAAGTTCTTTGAAGGAACCATTTCTATAACCAAGAGTTTTGATGAGGGCAGCTCTGTGACTCAGCAAAGATGCAGCCTCTTTCTCAGCAATCTTCTCTACCATCCTAGTCATATAGTCTATGGGCAAGTGATGGTTTCTGCAAGTAGGTGATGTTTCCAAGGAAACAACCCTATGGGTTGCAGATCCTGCTGACAGGCCCAGAACTGAGATAAGTTGGCCTTTTACTCCCAAAGAATTTGGTATAAGACTGTTAGGGAGGGTAGCTCATTGAGCCCAGGTAGAACTTGACCTGCACTATAACATATAGGAAGGATTCAAGCACACAGCAGCAAAGCTGAATGATGTGCTTAGTAAGCATCATGGCACAGAGGTTGCAGTCGAGATACTCAGGTGTGTTCAGCGTAAGTATCAGAGAGTTGTATATGTATGGTGGAATTCAAGGGTGGATAAATTATTTAGGGCCAGGTGTATGGGACTTGAGTGAAGGGCATTAATTTATTTTCAACAGGATTGTTCAGCAATGTAGCCACTAGGAACCTTTGACTGTGAAAATTTTAAAAATTTGAATAAAGTGAAAAAAGCTCTATTTGTTTTGCTCACAACAACCATGCTTCAAGTTTGTGACTGCAGCATGTGTCTACAGGCTCTGTCTTGTGACGAGAGGGTTGCAGGTGATGGGTATCATGGCAGAAAGTCCTTCTATAGTGGCTGGCTCTAATCTGGGGAAATCCGTGGAGTTCTCTGGGTATATGAGTGAGTCGAAAAACTGACAAAGGTTGACATTCTCTCTGAACCTTGTTCTTGGGCCTAGGTGGATGCATGTTTCACTCAGAAACAAAGTTTGTTAAAATAAGCAGAAGTCTCTTATGAAAGTAGCATTCCTTCATGCATACTCTGATGGTTGAAACTCTGGCATCATTGAGAAGCAGAGGTAGGTGTATTTCTGAGTTCAAGGCCAGCCTAGTCAACAGAATGAATTCTCAGACAGCCAGGGCCACACAACGTACACAGATAAACCCTCTCTCAAAAAATTAAAACAAACAAAAATGTATTTTAAAAATGATTTTTATGAAATAGCATCAGCCCAAAGGCAGGCAGAATCCTGGCTATGCCTTACCCTGGGATTCTGGTCTGTGTTATTACAAGGGGCATAAACAAACTGGGAAAATACATAGTCCTGATTTCTAGAATTAATTTTCTGGGTGTTTAATGAGAGCACCACTTCATACATTCTTAAATTTCTTTAATATGAATTTTACGAAGTTCAGAATCTTTCTTTTCCCCCCAATAATGATAATCCCGGGGTGAGGCTATTTATTTATTTATTTATTTATTCATTTATTTATTTATTTACTGTCCTTCTCATTTACAGTTCTGCCTCATGCTTATATTTATAAAATCAGCTTTTCTGTTTTACAGGTTCAAAAGCCTGGTCATTTAAGTGGCTCACCAAAATGTAGTTTGTGTTTAATAACTGCAGTGAGAAGGAGCTGAAATCTCCATCTGATAGCTCTAAATTCAGGGCTTTTTATTGCCTAAACATTAAGTGAACAAATGATCTATTTATTTGAAAGGAAAGATCCAGTCTGTTGTGCTTAGACTCTAGCCAACTAGGCACCAGAAGAGGTTAAAAACGCTACATGTATTCTTTACTCCTCGGAGAGAAGCACAGCAGATCTTGATTGTTTTATTATATAAGGGGGAAACAATGCCAGCATCTGAAACAGTGAAGAATTGCCTCACTTGGCTCTGGCATACATTATGTGAATCTTTGGCAATAGGTAGCCTTTTCTCATTAGGCTAATATTAGATTCAGTTTGTATTTCTTTGGCACAGACTTAAAGGAGCTGGCCTGGAACTTGGTGCTAGAGGCAAGAGAAGAAGAAAGCCTGGTGTTGTGAGTAAGCCACGGGTGGGTAGATGAGAAGGGACTGCAGGGCAACTGGGAGAGATTTGTAACAATGAACAGGAGTCATTAATCTAGGATCAAACAGAAAGCTGAAAGAACTTTGACTCGAGCTAAGAAGATGAAGAACGGGGCACACTTAACCTTGATCATGTTACATTGTTCGGCCACCTCTGAGAAGGTTTGTGACAGTTTGGGGGATAGAATGATGTCATTCTTGGGTATCTGTTCATCTTGGCTCAGAGAACAAGAGCATCTCCACATAAACGCTGCCAGCCCAGTGTAATGTCACCAGTGATAGGAAAGGATGCAATGCATGTGACACATAGTGAGTACATGTTTAATGAATTGTCCAAGGGTCAGAGCAAGAGTGAAGAACGAAAATGACTTCATGCTGTATGAGTCCCCAGGTCCCAGCATCACCACTGCATTGGGTGTCTGGACAGATCTCAGCAGAAGCCACGGTAAGCTTTCACTCAGATATATATTTATTACTAATGTGTTAAGCTCTGAAAACATTACCATAGTATGGTACATTTCAGCCCCTGACTCATGATATAGTCAACAAAGAGGAGACTCAGATACCTTGCTCGGCCTAGACATAGTAGGGAGGGCCTAGGACCTTCCCCAAAGCAATGTGCCTTACCCTCTCTGAAGAGTGGGTAGGGGTAGGGTAGGTATTTGGAGGGAATGGAGTGGGAACTTAGATTGGTATGTATAATGGAAAAGATAGTTTGTTTTCTTTTTAAAAAATTAAAAAGAGAAAAGAAATAAATTAAAGAGTCAAAAAAAGCCTATCTGTTCATCTACATACAGGTTGAGAGGGGAAACTGAGAAGTAGAGGTTACCTAGGGTTTCTGTAGAACCTGAAGTTCGGCATGAGCACAGCCTACCTTAAAACAGGTTCTTCCACATGTGAAACTCATGCTAGCAAAGCAGTTTACAACACATTCGTGGAGCCTTGGGCTAGTGATACTCCTCTGGTGAACTCGGACTACATGGAGTGACTCTTGAGATTTCCAAATGAAGAGTGGGTATATCTAAGAGAGATGGAGCATCCAATAGTGGGTAGAGCAGAGGGTCCAGTCATCTCTCCGTTGGCAGATCTGACACAGCTCAGATAGGCCTAAGAGGATGGCATATGAGTTCTGGATGTGGCTGCTCATACTCCACAATATATATATTCTTTATTCTAGCCTAAAATTCTGGAGATCCATTCAACACCGAAACCTGGAAGAACTAACACAGTCATAACCAGATTGATTTCGATGCTTCAGAATTGCCTGTCTCTATATGAAGGTTAATTTTCACAGGCAAACATGGGGGACTGTACAATAGCCTTAGTCATGCTACAGTTAGAATGAAAAGACCCATGGTCCTTGACAATAAGGCATGTGAAAGCCGAAAGGAATTAGGAGCCCTAACCAGTCTTTCCAAGCAAAGGATTAAGAAGCTGATGTTGCAGAGCTACACCCTTAGCAAGAGGGCTGACACCAGTGCCTGGTAGTTGACAAACATCATTCATTTCTAAGGAGAGACAATAATTTATTATCATATTCTCTCTCTCTNCATTTTCCCTAATCTCCTAGACTGTACTTGTTGCTGAGTTATGAATATATGGGCTCAGGCGAAGATTTAGAACAGAGATTCGCAAACCTTCTTGTAAATGACCATCCAATAAGTGACTCTATATGGTAGACACTCATATGTCCTATAATATTGAGGAGGTGGGTATGTTTCATTGAGATAATGAGCCATCCAATAAGTGACTCTATATGGTAGACACTCATATGCCCTATAATATTGAGGAGGTGGGTATGTTTCATTGAGATAATGAGCCATCCAATAAGTGACTCTATATGGTAGACACTCATATGCCCTATAATATTGAGGAGGTGGGTATATTTCATTGAGATAATGAAGTACTTTAGACACAGCTTTGTGCCTTCACGGTGGCACAGCATTTGGACAGAACAGCTTATCAATGATCCCAGGCTTGTGTGCTGTATCCCTGGTCATATCTAGAACTGTGTGTGGAGATGAAGATGTAGAGAAATGTACTTTAAGTTGTTTTAAAGAAAAAAACATTCTTTTTTGTCTTATTTTATCAGGATACAAAGGGTCATAGCATATGTTCTGTTTGAACATAAAGTACAAGAGGTTTATAATTGTTAAGACCAAAACCAGAAGAGTACATAAATAATTCAGAATTGTGTTGCTATCATTGGTGCATGGTCTTATTCTTTGGATATCAAGTGTCTCCCCCAAATGATGCTAAGAACTTGGTCCTCTGCTAGTGTTTTGGGGGGGATGTTCTGGAAACCCTAGATCATAGGGTACACCTAGATGAAGTAGGTCACGGAGAACAGTTTTTTGGAGTGTCTTGTCCCTAGCCCCTTCTTGTGTCTCTTTTTGGTTTCTTTATGCCCCCAGGTAAACAGCCTCCTACACCACTCACTCATCCTGCCGTGATAGAGGGAAACTTCTGAAACTGTGAATTGAAAAAAATCTTCTGGAATTATTAAATTATTAATTACTAAACATTAGATTGTTTAGGTCAGGTATTTTAACACCCCTGGGGGGGAAGCACACATGGGAAAGACAAAGATTTCTACAATGCTGATAAATTAGATTGAAATTGGATATCATGTTAAAATGCAAATGGCATAGGCAGTTTTGTCATATAAGGTGGTGTGGTCATCGGCAAGTCACATTCATTCTCCCCGTTACTCCTTCTGGAGTCTGTGCCTGGTCTCCCCTCACAGCCCTCACGCTGCTATTCCTCACTGTCTCTTTTCCACGAAGCACATCAGTAGCTTCTTTAATGGCTTCTATTTTGCTCGCTCTTGTTCTCTTGGGACCCAGTCCTCCGCTAGCTGTCGCAAATGGAAATACTCCATTCCCTTGCTCACTATCCTTAATGCTTTTCCAGAGTGCTTCAGGTAAAAACCTAAGCTTGCAGCATGGTCGATGATACATTTAAAAGCTTCAGCCCCGCTCATCTCCTGTTGAGACCAACTTGCTTCCTATCAGGCGCTCCCCTAGCAGCCTGGGCTCTAGACAGAATCGCCTTCTATTTTCTTGAATGTGTTTAGGTAACTCTCTCTGGAGAATGGTTATACTCACCATCTCTTTTGCCATGATGTTTTTTCCATTTGATCATTGTGCATTTTGCTCTTGATCTAGATCGCAACTCTCCTGTACCTCTTTAAGAAATCTGCGCTGGACCCTTTCTCCATACCCAGAGTAGACCCTCAGTCACCCTCAGGTGTCGCTCAGTTGGGTGTCCACCGTAGAAGTTCTGTCTGAAATCATCTTGTTTCTTTTCTGTCTTTCCATGAGATCTCAAACTCCTTGAGAGCACTTTGCTGTTGCTCATTGCTCTAACACCAATGTCTGCTAATGTGTCCAGCATGTTGTTAGGATTACGATGTTGATAAATGAAAGATGAAGCCAGTTCATATGACACAGAAATCTTTTACCTTTCATAGTCCATTTACTTCAACAGTTATTTCATTATTTTTAGCTTTCCCAGTAGTAATCTACAGATAAATCTTGGGACCCATAATGGCTGACTTTTTGAGGGAGTGTATGTCTACATTGGTGTATATAGTAGGATATTGCATGACATATACATAATCCATGCATAGTCACTCTTATATACTTCACCCTCAACAAATCCTGGTTGTCTCACAGTCTAGGTAAATGTCTGACTGAAGATTGTGGCTAACTCTTTAGTCTTCATTTAGATGAAGACTCTGCAGCCTTGGCATCAGATTCTGCTATCCCTCTACAACTGCCAGTGTCATCAAATATTTCAGATGGCAGAAGGTTCCCTGAGGTGTTCCGAACCTTCATTGTAAGGATCTCTGACTTCTTGGTTTCACTCTTTGTCTTCTCGAACTAGTCAATAGTTGTAGAAACCAGTCATTAAATGATTAGGAATTCTGATTTAAAATGGAAAATTAGGCCAGTGGGCATGGGGGACAAGTCCAGTGATATTATTTCCAGGACTGAATAAATAGCTTTCAAGTGTTACTTTGGCAGGTTCCCTTATGTGCACACTATCATAGCAAGCTGGGACTGCTATTATAAAGTGCTGTGACCTAGGTGGCTTCAACAGTAGACATTTCTTTCTCATAATTCTAAAGCTTAGGAAGGCTAAGTTCAACATGCTAGATGATGTGTTTCGGTGAGAGTTCCCTTGGCTTGCAGCTGGCCAGCTTCTGTCTGTGTCCTCATATGGCGAAGAAAGAGTGAGCTCATGCCTCCTCCTCTTAAAACAAAAGTCATTTTCTATTATAACCTCATCAACTGTAATTACCTTCCAGAGTCTTCCTCTAAAACTATCAAATGCAGGTATTTGAGCTTCAGCATAAGAATTTTCACTGCACAAGCATTCAGTTCTTGACTTATACCAAGTGTTTTAGCCAAATAAAAGTGTCTAAGTTTTAAATCAATGTTTGACTGAAGTATGAATATGGTCATAAAATGGATGTCTGACATAGAGTAATAAATCTGAAATGTTAATACTTATTTATTGCAACTTAATTAAAATTATACAGAAGAGTTTTATAATTTGGCATTGTAGAGCAATGATAACAGTTTCTTACAGCTGTCACCTACAGGGGTTATTATGTTACCCCTGTAAATTCATGACACTGAAAATGAGCTCTGTCAACTGGATGTAAGTGAAAGAGCAAATTACACTTTATTCATGCCTCTGGTAACCATACTTCCAGTGGCTGTACACCAAGTCATTCAGCTTTTTTCCTATTAATGGCCAACAGCAAGAGATGGAGCCTGGATTTGCCATGTTGTTTGATGGTCATGATCCATTGAAGCATTCCTAGAAACTAAAGTTTCGGGCCATTCTTCAAGATATTTTCTAAAAACTCCCCTGTTATTTCATTTTGTTACCGTTTCTTTATTTTTCTTTGTAAGCAACATTTTCATAGCTGGACAGTTAAACCTGATTCTCACTTCGCCCACCAGAATGGTCTTTTCCTTGCACAGGTCAAACTCGCACCTCATCATCCTTTTGCTAAGCATCCTCCATTTATTTACTGTTTTTTTTTTCTCAGATTAAAAGGCCACAGCCTTCCAGCATCCTCTCAGGCCCTATGTGCTGTGTCCTCTAGCGAGTCATTCCTGTCATTTGCTACTCCTCTTTTCCATGCCCTGATGGTGGCTGCTTCATTCCAGGCATTTGCCCACTTCAGGGCCTTCCTCTTGGCTGCACAGCTGTGCTCCCATCTCCTTCTGTGCTGTTCGTGAGAACACTCATGAGGCAGTTTTATTGAAATGAAGGCAAATTCTTTCCCAGGGCTCCAATCTCTGACACATTATCCTCCCATAGACTTGTCACCTTCTAAAAGTGTATACTTTGTAATTTATTGTGTTTATTATCTAATGTTACCATGTGCTAGGCCATAAACTCAGTATTAGAGCCCTAAGTATCCCAACCCAAGAAACGCTTTAAAAAGCCCAGCTATTTGTTGTTTATATGAATTCTTCTCATAACCATTACACATTAATTTTCATCATGCTGGTAGAATTTTCCTGTATAAAACAAACCAGGAGATTGTACTTTCTCAATTATGTCTAGAATGTTTGTGTTAGAAAGAAAAAAGAACACGCAACACTAAAAGAAAGAGCAACAATAAAACTAACTTGAGTTATTGATAGTGGTACAGTAATTGAAAATGTAAATTATCTCTATTAGCAAATGTTCATTAGCTGTCCACAAGTTTGGCATTTCCAAGAAGACAGTAAAAATGGCATTTGGCTACTTAGCCTGCCAAAGCCGAAATGAAGCAGCAGATATTTGAACAAATATCACAACCAAAGCTGAACTTAGTCATTTTTTTATCCTCATATAATTCATCTCTTTAGCTCTTAAATACTCCGGTCCAGTAGACATGTCTTATTTGCCTATTATGTAGCTAATTTGTTTGAGAGGCAGGACTGTGACTCCACTTTTTCTCATATTTTATCAGTCAACGAGGGTAAAATCTACATGTTTAGGTGGTAGGAAATTCATAGAGGTCATCCGTGACAGGTCAGAACTGGAGCAGACATGAACACATCAGTGTTTAAATGTGCTGTCTAGCTGAAATTTTCTGTAGGGGAGATGTGGTTTCAGTAATTTATTTTACATAACCAGTAAAGAGCACAGACTCTGGGGGCTTTGGGTCAAACCCCTGTTCTGCCCTTCCACTTACAGCTGCATCACCTGGGGCCCTCGGTGTCTGTGTGCACTCGTTCATATGTCCTGTGGGAAAAAATGCAATCTACCTCTCTGGGTTGTCTGGAATCTTTGATGTTTACATATCAAATGTTTATATAGACACATGGCAGAGTCAGCAAAATGAATCTCTATTGTTATCCTTAATGTTATAACTATTGTCCTCTGGAAGCATTCTAGCAAGATGAATTGAATATTGTATATGTAATGTACATGGAGACACCCGTGCTCCGCACACATTGGCAAAGGATCCAAATTGGTTGTCTTCACTTTCTTTTCTTGGCTCACAGAAACCTAATGTTTAAACAATTCTTTATCAGTAGAAATCCCAGACATGTTTTTTTTTTATTTAAAATCTCAAAGAGTTCTTACTTCTTTGGAAAAAAAACTATAGCATCTGGAAATAGGCATCCTATTTCTGGGGTCGTACAGCTGCTGTTCTTTTTTGATAGACAGCTTTTCTCTTTCGGTTCTTCTCCTGTCTGGTCCTCCTTACTCAATTTGATTTCTGCTGATATTCTCTGGGCTGTTTAGTTTCTGACCTTTGGTACAAGGGTTAGAACTTGGTTCGTACAAGATACTAACACACTACAAATGGGATAGCTAGCTCTCATTTAGTGAGGAAGGCTGTTACAGCCGTAAACACACATGTGCTCTATATTCAGTAGTGCGTAAGGGGTTCCTTCTCTGGGGATGTTATACTCTACAAGAGACACCACCTTCATGCTGTCTGTCTTCCATTAAACCAAATCTCAAGTAAGTATTCAAATAGAAAGTCTAATAAAAAGTATTATAATAGAAATATATGTTTGGAAGGAAACTGAGGTCTAGAAACTCAGATATAAAATAAAGATAGAATAAGACACAGAAGAGATATAGGGTAGGGGTAAAGAAAATATAAGAATTTTTCCTTAGCTGAAACTTAGATTTTGAAAGTAGGCAGCGATAGCATTCTACAGGTACGAATCATATTTAGGAACAGAAAGAATGACATGACGGAAAGATCATAAGATTGCATGTGAGTTTTTGTTTTTAAATCGTGTGTGTATGTGTGTGTGTGTGTGTTCCACTGGGCATGTATTGAAGTCAGAAGATGACTTGCAGGAGTCAAATCCACCCTGTCTTCTGAGAATCAAACTTGGGCTGTCAGGTTTGCATGGCAGCTACTTTTCCTGCTGAGCCATTTTTCTGATCCAAGTCTTAATTTTAAGCAGTGCGTTGGAAACTCACTGAAGGGATTTATGTAGGGGAGGGAGGTTTGCAAAGAGAAGCTCTGGTTCTTCCTCAGACATTGGATTAGAAGCTAGGAAGCCCTCAAACAGGGAGACAGGGGCAGAGCCATTGTAGATTTACACTGAAAGCTGAAAGTGTCTCAGAATAGATCAATAGAAATGAGGAGAAATGGGCAAAAGCCAAGTATATTTTGGAGATAGACCTCGTAAGATGTGATTAGTTATAGTCCATGAAACAAAAAGTAATTAAGGATTGTTGCTGAATTTCTAATTTGTTTAGCTGGCTGATCATTGATATTAATTAGTGATATAGGGAAAACTGTTGAGAGTGAATCTCGGGGTAGGAGGAATCAGAATTTCATTTTGACCTTGTTAATTCTATGATTCCTGAGTAGGAAAATGACAATTGTAACGTTTAACTTGAATCCCGATATAAGATGTCTTCACTCATAATGAAGATTAGATGTCACTTTGTCACACTGGGGTATATGTGTTTGTGTGTGTGTGTGTGTGTGTGTGTACTGTTATATAGTATGTAAAAAACATGGGGCTTGCTGATGGTCTCTATCTCTGAAGTTATAGCCCTTCTATTTCCTGTAAGTCTGTAGCTGCTGTGCCTTCTCTGATTGCTATTTTGCTACGTGTCATGGACCATGGTGGGCTGAGCCTCTGCTGTTCCATTGGAAGGGAAATAACACAAAGTAAAAGCATTTGCATAGCATTGTTAGCTCCTCCCAGATGTCTCCTGTCGGCCTACTTTTGACAGTTCCCCCCACAATGCTACCTATCAATAAATGCTTTATCCATCTAATGAAGTAGGGAAAATGCTGCTCTGTCTGTCTGTCTGTCTGTTCTTTCATACAATACAACCCAACTGCAGTCCCCCCTTTCTTCAAGCACCCCCNCCCTCCCCTCTCCACCAGATCCACTGCTCCTCCATTTCCCTTCAGAAAAGAGCAGGCATCTCAGTGCTACCAACCAAACACTGCATAACAAGATGCAATAGGACTAGGTACAAAGCCTCTTATCAAGGCTGTAAGAGGCAACCCAGTAGGAGGAAAAGGGTCCCATGAGCAGGCAAAAGAGTCAGAGATACCCCAATTCCCACTGCTCTTGATGGAAGGGAAGGGTGTGCTTGTTGACAATCTTCAGCAACTGATGCTGTTGCTTAAGGCTTATCCATTTGCTGTAGAGAAATTGCTGTTATGGTAAGTGTTTGTATTTCCCACTTCTTCTCCCCTCTAAGTCTCCCTGAATGACTAGTTCTAGGCAGTGGTTTTTGAGAGAAAGAGAATTATTGCAGAAGGGCCCATGGAAGCAAAGCTTTGTGCCTTGGGGTTCTTAATCTTCCTTTACAGGATTGGGTTGATTACATCATTAAAGTGACAGGACTGTGATCCCTAAATTTCTACATGGAAGATAGCTATTCATGAACTGATTTAGAGGACACTCTTTGTGAGTTAGGAATAAGCTTTCCCTGTGTCCTAGGTTCTGGGGGGAATGTTTGTTACTGTATCATAAGCTTAGCCTGACCAGATTAATCCATGTGGTATTTTGAAAGAATCTTATACTGCTTCCTGTTACATGGAAAGTTACTGTCACCTTGATGCACCTCGGGGTCAAGTGCAACTCCTGGCAAAAACGTGTGTGCTTAGCTGGCACTCCAAAGTCAGTAACAATCACAAATTTTTGTTTTAACACTTGGAGTCTGATTGTACTTCTTTTTTCCACTTTTTTTCTTAAAACTGAATTACTGAAATAAAAATAAATTTCCATTTAGAGGTTTTAAGGCTTTTCTTCTGGTACCAATGTCTAGCCATTCTGGGACATTCATTTCCCTGATACTCCATTTGGTATTTGCACATAACTGACAGCAATTAGCTGCTGCCTCCACCTCCTACTGATGCTGTCGTTTCCTGTCACCTGACACATGACACTTTTTAACACTGAGTGCCCAGCAGCTATAGCAGGTTTCAATTAGCTGGGCTCGAGACTGAAAGCTGAATGTTGTCTTGTGCCACGTGTGCACGTGTGTGTGTGTGAGTGTGTGTGTGTGAGAGAGTGAGTGTGTGTGTGTGTGTGTTGGGAAGGTGGGGACACAGTTTAATGTGCTTAAATGAGTATTTTGGTGTGCAGAAGCTGGCCTCCTTTTCCCTCTGGAATGCTCATCTGGCGCATGCACTCTTTCTTAGTATTAGTATCAACTTTCTGAGACAAGGCACTTCTCCTTGAATGACCTCCTTCTTCTCTTGGGCTTTACTTGGCTAATATTTATTGGCAACATCTGGAGTTTAGTTATTTACAGCATTGCTTATTACTGCGTGCCTGTGAGTCATGGCAGCTTGTAGCTAGCTCTGCCGTTTTGTTGCAGATGCGCCCCCTCCCCCCAGTCCTGAGCCTCTAGCATTTCTCAGAAAGTAGGGTCTATGCAAGATACTGAAAAATCCCAGATAATCCACAGAGAAGGAATGGTTACAATTACAACAGACGTTAAAAGTCAACAAATTCTTCTCATTTTTAGATGAAAATAATATTCCGGGGTAAAATATTGCTGCTAAAGAAGCAAAATGAATGGCAAAACCTTGCAGTTAAGATGATCGCTGTTCGTATTCTACCATACCTTCCTGTTTTGAAGGTGATTCTTTGTTCACAAATTATTTCTTAGGCATTTCGGCCTAAGAACAATATTAATGTGTCTGAGTTAATGACTTTAGCTTAAGGGCTTCTTGACCTTTCTCCTGGAGTTGCTTTAAGAGCCTTTCTGGGTGAGAACTCCCCAGGCTGTGAATCCCTGCTCTGGGTGTGGTTAAGAGGGACTATGGAGAATGGAAAAGGGAGGGTCAGGCATCTCCCACTGCTGCTCAAAGTGATTCTCCAAGCCCTGCACCAATTCCCACCCACCCTTTTCTAAGCATGTGTCATGTTCTACACATACAGAATCATAAAGTAGGTTTGTATGATTAAGGGAAAATTGACGCTATTGAAGCCCTCCCCAGCCTTTTCCTTTTCTTTAACTTTCTCTTCTTACTTATTTTTTTTGTCTTTCACATCGTGCATCCAGATGCCACCACTCTCCTGTCCCTTAACATCCACCCTCTGCCCCTGTAACCATACCCCCCCAAAATAAAACAAAATAAGTTTAAGATAAGTATAGGAAGAAAGGATTTTCACAACACAAGGCAACAGCAGGATAATCAGGAAGAGTTCCAGTGAGGGCCCAGCGTCGCATGGATAATATAGCAGAATCCTGAGGACAGGTCTCTCACCTGTCCCCATTATCTGTCATGTGGTAAGATGGGTAGGGAAGAGATTCCCCACCCCCACCCGCCCCTCCACCTCAGGTGGGAGAACTAGCCCTACCCTGTCCCTGCCCTCATCAGCTGCAGCACTCTGGAGAGTGGCCCCTCCCCCTCCCCAGCCTTTTGCTATATTCTCTGCACATAACTGGGTCTAGGGGCACCCTCTTCTTTTTCATGTGTTTTCTATTTTCGCCTCTTGAACTAGACATGATTAAGTGTCCTCTGTCTTTAAAGCAGCCATAACTGTAGTGACCTCTTGGTCTTCTTTGTCCTCAAACATAGTAATTCGAGAGTACTTTCAGCTCTCCTCTGACAATTTTGTTTTAAACGGATGAGTGCTCTATCTGCATGTATGCCTTTATTCCAGAAGAGGGTATCAGATCCCACTGTGGGTGAGTATGAGCTATTATGTGGGTGCTGGGAATTGAACTCGGGACCTCTGGAAAAGCAGCCAGCTCTTAACTGCTGAACCATCTCTCCAGCTCCTCTCCTCTGGCTTTTAAATTTTATTTTTCTATCATTCATATCTCTGGTGACTGCTGAGTCTGTTCCTCAGGCTGACCTGGCTTCTTTCCCATTTCTTCCTTACTGGTTTTTAGCAGTGTGGTCAACAGTTCCATGTGGAGGAGCCGGGATTCTGTCAAAGGGCAGCATTAGAAGAGGATAGCAGAGGAAATGCTGCATCTCTTCTTCAGAGAACAAGAATTTTAACATGAAAATAAAGGAAGAAACTTCAGTATATATATACACACACATATATATATTCAGTATATTCAGTATTATATATGTTATATATATAATGATGATGGCAGTGAAGTTTATTCCTGATTTGGCACATAGTTCTCAAGGGAGTATTTCTTTTCAGATATGTTACAACCCAAATTACTTGACATTACTTTTAATTATCTTTGTCTCATTTCATTTTATTTATTTTAAGCTATTTTGAATTTTAGTAAGATATTTTAGGTTTCAGATATTTTCCTGTTATAAAACAAACACCCAAGATAGATAATGATTTTATATTTTTCCTGTATGTTTGTACACTCTATCTACTACCTGG
>LOJH01022993.1:5300-19676 GCA_001685095.1 Ellobius talpinus | reverse complement strand
CCCTTCCTGTCTCCTTCCTGCCTTCCCTACCCTCCCACCTCCTTCCTTTCCTCTCTCCTCCCTCTGTCCACCATCTATACATTTATTCCTTCTTTGAGAAAGTATATATTTGGTACCAGATTTTCTTTTGTGTGTGTTTTAGGATCTCTTACTAGAAAGGTCAGACTCAGATCTTGTCCATTGAACTTTCCATGGGGAGATAGTCAAAGTCTAGTCATAAAAATTCATCACAATAAACAATTAGATAATACTGAACATCATAAAATTAAAAACACACACACATTATTAACATGAGTTTATGACTTGTAGGGAAGCCATCAGCATATAGGAAAATGTAGTCAGGATGAAGTAGAGTTCAGGAACTCACTATAGCTAATGGAGCAACTAGGAAGGGGGAGTGTCACTGAGGAGACAGAGAGGTTTAAAGGAGCCAAGTGGATATCCAGGCACAGCTAGAGCAAAGGCTCTGATGTGGCCATGTTTCTGTCTAGGTGTGTCCAGGAAGAAGAAAGGAGGCAAATCAAGGCATACCAAGGTCAGGCTTGCCATTGGGTACTGTGGAGGTCTGACTTGTGGAAATTAGCATAGTGGTCATTTAGCCTGCTTGAGGAGGCTGTAGGTAGCCTGGCTGAATCAGGGCTTGGTGACAGACATTCTGCATGGAGCGTGATGGAGGCTTCCCCTTATGGAGTGTGATGCAGGCTCACTCTTAGGCGTAGAAGTAGGAGTCATGAGAGTAGTGTTACATTCTGGATGTGTTTCAAAGGCAGGACATGGCTGTTGCTGGTTAGAGAACAATCCAGATTTCTGTCTGAATAATTTCAAGGTCATAGTTGCTATCCATTGAGATTATGGGGGCACTGGATGCTGGAGAGCCAGCAGGCTTCTTCTGCAGAATGAGATCTGGTGCTTCTGCATAAGACTGTGGTCTCTAATCAAGGGGTGACCACATTATCCTGTGATGTTTGGAAGCTGTGTTCTCTGTCGCCCTAACATCCCTCTAGCATGATGGTTTTCAGGTGCTGGGGATGGGTAAGTAAGTTTGGTTGTCTGGGTGTTTAAAGAAAGATAGTGGGGTTAGCACAGATGACAGGCTTAATTTTATCCTTCAACCATAAATCCAGTAAGTAGATGAGGGCAGTGGGTGAAGGGAAGAAGAGAAAAAGGAAAGGAGAGAGCTTTTTGGAGTTTCTTTCTTTGGCAGCAGGAATTGTAGAGGGGTTGAAATCAGGGCTGCCATAACCTGCATTGTCCTTTGAGGAAGTTTCTTTGTGCATAGAAGTCCTTTGTGCACAAAAGCAGGTGCAAGCTATTTTAGTAAAAGTGAGCAAGAGGCTGAAGTGGTGCGTGACCACGAGGCCAAATTCTAGAACTAGCATATAAATGTTATCAACCCAACCCAAAGCCGTTGTGTAGCCTGGTCCTTGGGTCTGAGTAAGTCCTATTGTAAAGATGTAGTTGCTACAAGGTCAGTGTTCCCATGGTAACAACTGTGAAACCTTCTCTGGTCAGATCAAGCAATCAGAGTTAGGTTCAGAGAACCCAAACCAGTTTTAGCTTGATTTTGAACGATACTGCTAGATTCCCTGGGTAAGACTTAGTCCATTTCTGCTGTTAGAATACAACAGAATGGGTAATTTACAAAGAAAAAGAGTGGGGAGGGAGGGAGGAGAGAGAGAGAGAGAGAGAGAGAGGAGAGAGAGAGAGAGATATTTATTTTCTCATGACTCTGGAGGCTAGGAACTCTAAGGCTAAGGTGTAGCATCCTCAGGGAGTTGCTCTGTCTCCAAGATGGCATTTTAAACACTGCATCCTTGTAAAGGGAGAACATTCTGCTCTCACGTGGCAGGAAGTGGAAGGACAAGAGAGACTCATCTCAGTCCCTCAAGCTCCTTTATCAGACTCTATTCCTACTCCAGTCCTTAAGGGAGGAGCTGTTATTACCTCTTGCGATTCACTCTTAGCTTCCTAGAGGTGGCAGCACCTGAAGTTTGAAGGGGCTCATTGTGACCAGAGCAGCTGGAATGTTAGCATATTTGGGCCTGGGCAGCAGAGTTACTGTATTTTTTCAAGGCCTAAAACACAACTCATTTTTACTTGTGTATCTTTAATGAAAATTGTGTAACAGATGACTTGTTCAGACTTGTAACATTGTCTGAAGTACTTGCAATGCTCACTTCTGGAGGCTGGATTATGCCGGAGCATTGCATATGTTGGGGAACTAACTCCAGGACATAACTTGAATTTCTTTCCATAAACGTGAAGCTATACTGAGGTTTTCACAGAGAGAACAACAGTTCTGTCTTGAGTTAAATGGATGGTAGGAGAGCCAAGGGAGTTGAAAGGTTGGAAGTCAGGTGAGCTTTGCGAGAACTCCATGGGAGAGTGGGGTAAGCTTTGTGTGCTGAGCGTGAGAAGCGGTGTTAGAGATTCCCCAGAGCCCGGCAGCCTTCACATTGGAAATAGGATGCACTGGCATCTGTTGTGGGCTGTGGAAATAGGATGCACTGGCATCTGTTGTGNGCTGTGAGCTCTCTACAGACCAATCCGGGGCTGACCCGTGTGCTTGGGCCCAGAGTTGATGTCAAAGGCCAGGGAAGGAGTGTGGTGGGAGAAGGGGCTGGAGCATCAGGAAGGAGGAAATAAGGTGAGAAAGAGAGAGACTCACAGGGCAGGAAAAAGCAGAGTGATGAGCTCTGGATTGGGATGGAGACTTGGGATTTTTCCATGTCTGCTTCAACCAGGGGCAAAAGCAGACCCTCATGGTGAAAATGAATGGTGGGGGATTTGGTTATGGAGCCCCGCTTTTAGGTGATTATCTTTCCACTCCAGTAGGGAGGGCCTGTGTAGGTGGAAGAATTCAGAGTGGGAGTCCTTGGACCTGGCATCTGCCACTTGCCCTTGTGTTTTGACCCGCTGATCTAAAGCCACAGGACAGGACTATATGGATGATGGATGAAACAGCTTTATCTTCCTCCCCTGGCCTCAGCTAAGTCATTTATTGATCTTTCAACTAACTCTCCTCTGAAAAAAACTGTGGTGGGATAGAAGGGCTGAAAACCAAAGCCGTGGCACACCTCTTGACCTTGACCATTAAAGGTTGTGTGGAGTTGCTTTCCCGGTAACTAAGTCTCATACAGCTTGTCTATGCTCCTTCATGGGATTTGGAGAAAGGTCAGTCCTGGGTATCAGGAAGCCCCATAGGAAGAGGTGATCTCCCAGCACACTCTCTGGTCTGAAAGCTGACTGTGCAATCTGAGGCACTAAGCATTCTGCTTAGAGAAATAGTATTTACATTCAGCAAGAGAACCATTCCCCATTGTCCGCTTTTTTCTAACACACATAAAACTGTACATTTAACTTCTGTTTACGTATATATAAACCATATCGTTAGGAGAAGCCTGGGAAATGCTTGGTTGGAGAAGAATTTTGCCCTTTGAAAACACAGGAGTGAGTGACAGCTGTATATTGTCTTATCAGAGGCGTGACACATGTGGTTGATTGGGACCAGGTGTTTCACAGGGGCCACTGGAGTGAAACTATGAACTTCTGGTTGACAAGGAAGGTGACAGCTCAGGTTTTTTGTTTTTTTTTTTGCAAAGGATCGCTTGCCAATATTGGCCTTCCCATGTTGGGCTATTGACGAAGCAACTAAAGAACTTGGGAGGCTCTGAGTAAGAAGCTAAGGTAGGCTGAAGATACAAAGATAAGCTTTGTGACAGGCTTTGTGAAGAGGTGTTGTAGACGTGGCCTGTAAGAGCACCCCTAAGTGGACAAGAAGAACAAGAGATGGAGCAGATGGGATTTTGGGTCAAATTTGGTCAAGTCCATTTTACATTTGATTCCTCACTGTCTACTTCAAGGCCATATCAGCACTGGTAATTTCTTGAGTGGCAGTGTGTGACTTGGGCAGGACACCCTCTCTGATTAAACTTATATCCAGTGTATACTGAGTCTGAATCATGAAGTCTGTAGCTCAGCTGGAGAAATATGGACGTGTTTAATTTGCTCCCTCAGCTAGCGGTCTATAGGCTACTTCACCAAACAGGGCTGTCCTCCTCTCTACACCACCATTTCCTTCCCTTTGTGGATGACTTTGACTACGTTAGGGAGCCTCACAGGTCACTGAGATGTAACTTGTTTGGCAGTAGTGGAGAATCATTAAGCTGCATTATTCCCTTCAGGCTTATGTGCAGGATGAAGAGAGGAGCTAGAGCTGTTTGAGGAAGAACTGAGATGCCTCTTCAGCTCGTCCTTTACTTACGTGTTTGCTTATGAGCATGTTGCCGTGTTTTACGGTACCTTCAAAAAATATGGTAGTGATGCGTACATTCGGGAGCGGTAACTGCAGCCAGGGCTTCACACCGAGGCTCTGACATAACATTTGCTCTGGGAAGTATTTCTCAGGGCTTTGTTGGTTGCCTGCATCTGTGTTGGCTGCATGCTCTGATCTGTTTTTTTCTCTAAAACACACAGCTTGGCACTTGATCACTAATGTCTTTTTTGTTTGTTTATTCTACTGGGCAACACTGAACACTGAAAGAAAGACTGGCTTCCTTCTCTGTCCAACATGGAGACACAGAGGCGACAGTGAAAACAGCAGTCCTTCTTCTTCCTGCCATTCCAGGAGAGCTTGGATGGTGATGATAAAGCCATCGGCCTCAGTGAAAGCTTCGGCCTGTGCAGCTGCTGGTATTTCTTCATCCTGAGAGAACAGGCATTTTTCTCATGTCCAGCACCCTGCGTGGTGTGCTACCTTGCTGGGTGGTGAGGCTGGAGTGTGAGGGAGTTTTGGTGACTCCTGAACGTTCTGATCCTAATATCTGGGCTCACTTAGTTTGTTCTGGGTGCGCACAAGGATCAGCAAAGAATTTAAAAGGAGGAATTGTAACTCAGACAGCTGGGGTTAAGTTTCCAAGCATTTACATTGTGGTACACGGCATCTTGGCAGGAGTCTTTTTTCTTATTGGGGGTCTGTGGTAGAGGGTAGAACCTTTTCTATGCATTATATTTGAGTCCTCCCTGCCTCTTGGGTCGTCTTGGTGTTTTTCCTTTGAAGTTTCTTTCTTCTCTCCACAGTATTGCTGCAGGACATTGGTTGCTGGCATGCTCGCGCGCGCGCGCGCGCGCGTGTGTGTGTGTGTGTGTGTGTGTGTGTATTTGAGCAAAACCTAAAGTTTCTGAGAAAACAATGGGGAATTCAGGAAGAGCTTTCAGATGTATTGTTACAGTACTCAACAGGAAGGGGGGTATGCTGGGGTAAGTTTCTAGAAAATGGTCTGGAGTTCAGCTTTGAAGACAATGTTGCTTGTGTGTGCGGCATGGGCAGTTCTGGAACCTTTTTCACAATGGTCCTGTGTGGCTATCATCCAGGCCTGGGGACATATTGCCATTTCACTAGTCCTATCTAGGAAGAACTCTACAGATGAGTTTGCAGCTTTTCTGCACACCCAGTATCTCCATTTCTATACAAACATGTTAAAAATAGGGACATAGGAGCCTGAGCCCTATCAACCAAAAGAAGTCATGTTGGGACAGGAGAAGCCACAGCTCCCATAAATGCTGCATAAGATGCTGCACTGTCATCTTCTGGCCACCTCAATGGAGCGGGGAAGGGTGTGTGTGTTAAGGAGGTCATATGCACGTGAGGATAATTGCAGGGTTGTATGAGGATTAAGTGTAGGGATCTAGGAAGCTTAGTCTCCACTTACAATGCATAACCAAAATTCCATAACTTGGCTGCCTCATACTGTGCCCACATGCTGGGAGGAAGTCACCCTGGAGTCTGGCTCTTTGAGGCGGTCCCCCTTGCTTGTTTTCTAAGAGGTACCGTACATTCTTGCCGTCTCCTACACAGGGCTGTAAGGGATATGACTGGTCCTTTTATTCGACGGGGCTCAGCCAGCATGTACACATGCCTCCCATCGCCTTTCCTCTGGGGTAATTTACTGAGTTGGCCTTTCTGAGCATGGGCTCCCAGCGAAAGTTGGGAAGTGCAATTCCTCCATTTCAGCACGGCATCTACAATTGGCTGGGAACTACTCAATTAGTAAGTAGGGACATTTTGTTCACCACTTACAGAAAATACGAAGGGAATGAGTTTAACAGAGACTCTGACACCAGGATTTAAATAAATAAGCTGTATTATCTGTACAAAAAATATAAATACAGTTTCATGTTTTAGAGGAGGAAGGGCCTCCTTCCACATTATCCAGCAGCCCCGATAATTTGTGGCACTGCTGAGTCGCAATTCACAGAACAAATATTAAATGTACATTCATCTCATGCAAGGCGCATACTGCTTTCCCTCCCAAACCTAAGCTCTCCAGCTTGCTGGGAAAGACACTTCCAACCTCACATTCTGCCCCGGGGCAGAGCTGGAAGATGCCTGCCTTTTCGGAAATCCAAATACTGACCACCAATTTTTAATAGCTGTTGAGCTAATCAATTGTATTAGTTGACAGATTTGTATCTGTTCCATGTATAACTAGTGTCACAAACAAATCGACTTTATTGCCCCCATCCCACATTAGCTTTTTAATGCACTCTGTGTACACAGTGAATAATGGATCAGAGTTAAACCAGATTTCTTTTAAATTTAGGAAGAATATAATTATCACCACAGAGTTTTTAGGAACACACAGCTGCAGGAAGTAAATCCCCCAAAGAGTTTTTGCTTTTCTGGATGACAATGTACAATTACCAATATTGCACTTTTTTATACAAGAAATCCTAATAAATATTCACAAAAGATATACATAGAAACACTCTTTTATTTTAAATAAACATTACACTGATTTTTAGTAACTCAGTTTCTTAGAGCCTATTTCTGGGATGAGGACGAGGCCCACCCAAACTGTCCGTAGCGCACCTAGTGAGGACACAGATTACCACCATCTTCCAAACTTAACTTCTGGGACAGCTGGACAATAGCAGCCCTAATGTCGGTGGCAGCGACATCACTTTGGCCAGTGTGTATGTGAGGGGTGGTTTATCTGATAGTGGGTACCAGGCTCTGGCTGCTGATCTGCTACACTGAGACTGCTCTGGGGAGGAAGCAAATATTAGCGTTGAAGCTTCTCTGCCGGGTGGGGCTTTGCCAAGGGCTTTTGGTCTAGCCTTATCCACAGCTGATGTGAGTTGTTGAATCATGTGTGCTCCTTGGCCTGCTGAGTGGTCCATTCACCCAGTCTGGTGTGCTAATTACATAGGTGGATAGTATTTGTGTTGAGGGGATGGTTGAAAAGCTTTTGAGGACTGTCTCGTGAGTCTCTGGTTATCCTCTTGCTTGGCCATAGCCTACTACTCCCACCCCTACCCCACCCTGCTGTGTAAATAGGATGCCCAGCAGCTCTTCTGTGGTATGGGAAGGGCCCACAGGCCCAATGTGTGATGGCTGGGATAAGGAAAGCACACTGTGGGCATGCAGGGCCCCTCTGTTCTACCCTGTTTCCTGGCCTGCTCTGGTAGGAAGGGTTGCCACACCCCATAGATGTTTGCCAGCCAACAGATTGCTTAATGAATCCTTTGTGAGCAATGATTCTCGTCCCTGGCCTAACATGGAGAAGCAAAGTCAATCAGGTGGCAAACCTGGCATACTCCGGCTCAGATGCCCATGGCCCACAGCAGCAGTTAGTTCAAAGCTAGTGAGCCTTGATTTAAAACACCGAGATGCCAGGGACAGCTTTATTTCACAGTCAGAGCCGGACCCTCTTGTTGGCTTTTCCCCAGCTGCAGACACAAAGGTTACTTGATAGACAGGGAGGAGAGGTGCCTCCAGAACCACATGAAGGGCACACCTTCTTTCATGCAGCATGGGTACCCTGAGAAGATGCCGGACACCCTTCTCACCTCTGCTGAATCTACAGGACAGCGCATGTACCAATGCACGGGTCTGTCAGATGGGTTTCATGTGGCTGCTTTAAAATCTGTCCTGCCTGCTAGCTCCTCCCACCAAGGAACACACACAAGCTCTCTTCTCCCACCTCTTCCCTGCCTCCATCTCTTGCATAACTGAATGCCTTCTGTCTATTCTGCATGTCTCCTTTGTAACATCTGCCCATGGTTGAGTTTCCTTTCTCCGTTCCCCTCCCCCTCCAGAAGAACTGGATTCTGGCCTGGTTTGTGCTCCAGTCTGGTGTTTCCCCTATTCTTACCACCATACCACCCAGAAAACAAAGGAATGACACTCCTGGTTGGCCTGTGCCTGTACCTATGTGTCACAAACCCCAGCTCCCTGCCGTCCCTATGGACTATGGCTTTCTCTTCCTGTGTCTCTGAGACCCTGATTGGTAAGGAGCCAGCTCTACAAGGGAGCTGCTGTCTGCCTGGTCTGCTCTGTAACCTCCTTCAGACATCTCTCTCTCTCTCTTTGTTCTCAACACTTGTTCCAGCTAGCTGAATAAGAAAACACGGCAGGGTCCTTAGGATCGCCGGTGCAGGTGGACATGGGTGTGTGGGGAGGGGCAAATAAATAAATAAAAGGAAGAAAGCATAAGTCATGTCCCAGGTGGCTGTATGAGTCCTTTGTGTGGCCAGGGTGGTGTTCATCCCCGTGCCCGGTCTTCAGGCTGTATGAGTCCTTTGTGTGGCCAGGGTAGTGTTCATCCCCGTGCCTTCATGCTTTGCCGCATGTTCCACAGCAGCGAGACCGGAACTGGCCGAGCTGGCAGAGTTTCAACTGTCTCACCTTCTCGCAGTACCTGGTGGTGTCTCTGCACTCAGCTGGGAAAGCGGGAGGGAGGAGGGGGACAGAAAGGAGATGTGAAACAGAGGCTCACGGGTGCAGCTGCTGTTGAGCAGCCCAGGTCCTTGGCAAGGTGCCTGAGGGCTCTACCTTGCCCATGGTTCTGGAGTTCCTTTGCCCCATCCCCTTCCCCACCAGCCTCCTGCAGCTGTCTGGTGGATCGATGGGGCCCATCTCAAGGCCGCCTTTGCTTCTGATGGCCACTTCTACTTCAGAATGGAAATTTGAAGCCCTTCCTTTTGGGATAACCTCACCTCCTTGCCTGCTGTTTTCCCCATGGGCTTTTGGTATTTTAGTGAGAGACGGTTCCCAGAAGGACAGAATTCTGTTCTTTGTGAGAGAGCATACAAGCAGGGACCTGTCTGAAGGTCGATATTCTCAGGTGCTTGGACCTCAGTTTCCCTGTTCAGCTTTCTTTTCTTTACCCAGGTCTCTCTAGAAGCTCAGCGGGCCTTCTAGACACTGCAAGTTCTTAAACACTGGCGCAGCCTGTATCTGGTAAGCTTTTTAACTCCCTGCCCTACACACCGGTACTTTCTGAATACGGCAAAACCGTGTGACAGGCGCAGCAGAGTGAAAAGATCATACATCTCCCAGGGAGTCAAAAGGGCTGGGCCATCTGATTCCGTGTGGGGAACTATCTGATTGCTCAGTGAAGTTCGTTGAGGAGGAAATATTGGATGATTACACTTATTTTTAATTGTCTGTTCTTGGCAAACATCTATCATCATCTTTTGTGAGGAACTATCTCCAGTCTGGGTCCTGCGCTCTGAGAAGGAGAGACTAGATCCCTACCCAATCAGAATACAAACGCTGCGGCGGGGCTGAGAGGCTCCAGACCTGAGGGTGCAGGGAGTGGAAGGACTGTCAGAACCCAGGGGCAAGGTCTCCCATGCCAGTGGACACATGTGGGCTGGGGAGGAGGGGGGGGTCAGCAGGTCCTTGTTTGGTGGGAAGCAGAACAATGGTGGACGAGGGCTGGCTGAGCGACAGGCGTTCTGCATGCTTCTTCAGTGCTAACAGTGTTCTGTCCTTAGGAGCCCAGTCCCTGGGAACCCCTGTTGAGGCTTCCCCTGTGGGCACCAGCCAGGTTGACTGCAGGTGAGTTGGAGGCCAGTTTTATCCAGCCCTTGGCTCTCTGAGCCCAGGATGAAGACAGTGGAAGCCCCTGGGACATATCCTGGCACCTTTTATAGCCTGAACATGTGCACACATATCCTTGCACACACCCATGTACCTCACTTAAAATGTTCAATTCCGGCCCCAGCACAATCCTTAAAGAACTTGATCCAATGCCCCGTGTTCAGGCAGCTCAGTCCCAGGGATCGCCCTCTGTACCCGATGGCCTTTGGGGAATTTGCAGAATGTCCTTTGGGATTGGAACGTACTGTTTTCACAGGGAGTGATGTTGCAGCGTTGCCAGTTGGCAGGCCGGGGCCCCCAGGAGCACAGGTGCTCAGGCACAGCCTTGTTGGTGCGGACATGAACACACTCCACCCGTCGGGACTGGAAGCCATAGTTGCCGCAGGTCGCTGTGCACAGGGTCCATAGACTGACCCTCCAGTGTACACCGCAGGCCTCTGACCAGCAGTTTTGGGTGCTCACTGGCCTGTAGGAGGAGGGTGGCAGGATTAAGGTCTATCTCTATAAGAACTAGATTTGAAAACAAACTACAAGCCCAGAGATGTAGGTAAGTTAGGATCTTGGTCTCTGCTTGTTAATGAATGAGTGAGCATGGACCTTAAAGAGGCCACTCTTCTGGGCATCTTTCTGTTGCAGAATATTCCTTTACTCTGTGTGACGAGGTGTCACTGTGATTGGTTTAATAAAGGGCTGAAGTTAGGCAGGACTTCTGAGGACAGAGAGCTCTGGGAAGAAGAGATCTAGTATAACCCCTTGAGATGGATGGCCCCTTTCACAAGAAGAACTTGTGTAGCTCTTGTGGTCTGGTGGCCATGGCGTAGGTGCCTCTTGCTCACCCAGAGATCGGTATGGATCGCTTGTGGAATCAGACCTCCCTTATGAATAACACTTACGTGTGTTTCATCCCTCAGAGAAGAAAGCCCAACCTGGCTCATTCAACAAACACAGGGCACTCTTTGCCAGAGGCTAAGGACTTGGGGTAAGATGGAGGAGCGCAGGACAGCTGACCCCTTGTGGAAGACTGGAGTAGCAACAGCATTCCTCACCATGGTCTCTTAGTGCTGTTCATACAGGGACTGAAGTAGAGGAGGACAAGGACTTTGTCTTACCTGGGGAGTGTGCTGCACTGCTCTGATGGTAAGGTGATGCCATCCCGGGTCTGGCAAAAGACTTGTCTGTGTTGCACAGCGAGGCGAGGGCCTATGCAAGGCCCATTGCACTGGGAGGGAGGAAGATGAATAGCATGTTATCCGTGTCCAAGATGGAAGCTGAGATGCTCAGGCTGCTCGAGGCAGGAGCATAGACCTGTAGCTCTTCTTTCCCTTTGTTGATCAAATAGCAGATGCTCTCTGGCATGTGCTTTATGTCATCAACTGTCCTCTAGCATGTGGGCCTTGTGCTTGCAAATGACCAAGGAAGTGCAGCTTAGACCACAGAAGGCTGATCTGGATTAACCCATGAAAGTATTTTGTCGTGTGCTGGGAGTGTGGTGGTAAGCTTCGGAGAAGATCTCTCAATACCATACCTCGTAAAATTGATTATTTTAACTACTTAAAAATAATTTTGTAAATTATAGTTCATGTAGGACAATCTGAGTAAAACAAAATATACTCTGGTGAGGTTTCCTGAGAAAATGAATATGGAGGTGTGACCTGCTGCATGGTGCTACCCCCACCTTAGAAGGGACCTGTTCTTGGCTTAACATGCTGTTGGCCATCTTGGCATCTATTGTGGTTTTTGTTTAAGAGACTCTGCAGGTTATGTGCCCCAGATGTGTATGGGCAAAGGAAAAACAAATAGAAAAAATACACGTGGCTCAGCAGCCTGCATCTGTCCACTCCTCCTCTCCAGATACAACTGATGCCAAGATCAGAACTTTACTGTTCATCTGTTTGTGATACACAGTAGACTTGTAATTATAGTGAAATAGTTAGTGAAAGTTGTACCGCTACCAGCATTTGGTGTGTGCTGCCTCATGTTTCCCGGCATGCAGTTTTGTTGAGTATGTGTGTGCATGGTGTGTACATGTCCAGATTTAAGGGGCACTGTCCCCTTAGGGTTACAAGTACCTTTGCCTATTTCTTCTCCAGCCACAGGTAGATGGGGTTTCCATTTGGTTTAGACCTCTGGAAGTTCTTGGACGGTTATATAGTTTAAGCGCTAAACATTCTACTAAGTACGTACTTATATCTCATCTTGGCTTTATTTGTATTCACTGTCTACTAAAAGTATTTAATATATTTTTATTAAATAACTCTTCACGTGGAGAAAGTCTCCTCCATTTTTTCTACCTTATTCCTTTAGTGTAAGACATTTTACACTTTTTTGTGAGTTTTAGATATGCTCCTTGCTTGGCTATGGGTTTTAATTGTTTTCTCTCTTACGAAGTTCACCCCACTCACTCAAATGATGTCTTCTCATAAAGACCATGCTTTGATTTAGTTCAATTTACACACTTTGTGTTTAAGTAAATTATTCTGTTTTATATTTTAGTCTGTCACACATATATGGTCACTTGTTGCCTGATGATGGAGACACATTTGAAATTTTTTTGGTTAGCGATATCACTATTATGCAAACATCAAATAGTGTACTTAAACTAAGATAGCTATGATATCATCAGGTAATACAATATTTTTAAATTTATTTATTATTCTTTCATATATTACATCCCAACCAAAGTTTCCCCACCCTCCACTACTCCCTCTTCCCCAGATCCAGACCTCTCAGATATATCAAACACAGCATACCAAGATACAGTAAGACTGGGGCACATAACCTTATATCCAGGCTGGAAGAGGCGATCTGGTAGAAGAAAAAGGGTTCCAAAAGCAGGCAAAAGAGTCAGAGACAGGCATCACTCCTACTATTAGGAGTCCCACAAGAACAACAAGCTACACGGCCATGATAAACATGCAGAGAACCTAGCTCAGACCTATGCAGGCTCCAGGATTGTCACTCCAGTCTCTGTGAGCCCTGCTTACTCTTCTGTGGGTCGTGTTCATATGGCATCCTTGATCCCTCTGGCTCCTACAATCCTTCCTCCTCAACTTCCCAGGGATTCACCGAGTTTCACCTAATGTTGGGCTGTGGGTCTCTGCATCTACTCCCATCAGTTGCTGGGTGAAGTGTCTCTGATAATGACTGGAGTAGGCTCCAGTTTTATGAGTATAGCCAAATATCACTAGGGCTCATTTAATTTTTATTTTGGCTAGTTGTGTTCCATTCTATCCTAGGTCTCTGGGCCATCCAGCCTCTGGTTCCTGGCCATCCAGGCATGGGTCTCAAGTTGGACCAGTCATTGGTTGGCTGCTCCCACAAATTCTGAGCTACCATTACCCAAGTACATCTTGTAGGCAGGACAAATTGTATGGGAAAGGTTTTGTGGCTGGGTTGATGTCCTAGTCTGACCACTTTCCTGATTACAGAAGATGGCTGGTTCAAGCTCCAGAACCCCCTTTACTAGGAGTCTTCACTAGGGTCATTGTCATAGATTCCAGGGAGTCTCCATTGTACTAGGTTTCCACATTGCTCTCAAAAAGTCCCCCCAAATTTTAGTCCTTTCTGCTAGTACTCTCTACACCTTCCACCACAACCTGATCCCATTCCCATCTCCCCCAGTCTACCCATAAAATCTATTTCCCCTTCCAAGGGAGATCCACGTATTCCAACTTGAGCCCTCCTTGTTACTTGGCCTCTCTGGGTCTTTGGATTGTAACATGATTATCCTTTACTTAACAGCTAATATCCACTTGTGAGTACATACCATGTTTGTCTTTCTGCTTTGGGTTACCTCACTCAGGATGATTTTTGCTTGCACATTTCATGATGTCATTGTTTTGAACAGCTGAATAATATTCCATTGTTTAAATGTACCACATTTTCTTTATCAGTTCTATGGTTGAGGGACATCTAAGTTGTTCCTAGCTTCTGGCTATTATGAATAATAGTGCTATGAACATAGTTGAGCAAGTATCCTTGTGGTAGGATGGAGTGTCCTTTGGGTATATGATCAGAAATGGTATAGTTGGTTCTTGAGGAAGATTGATTTCATTTTTTCAAAGTGGCTCTAATAATTTTGCACTCCCACCAGCAATGGGGGAGTGTTTCCCTTGCCCACATCCTTGCCAGATGAGCTGTCACTTGTGTTTTTGACTTCAGTCATTCTGCAGGTGGAATCTCAGACTTGTTTTGATTTGCATTGCCTTGATGGCTAAGGATGTTGAACATTTCTTTAGGTGTTTCTCTGCCATATGAGATTCTTCTGTTGAAAATTCTGTTTAAGTCTATACACCATTTTAAAATTAGATTATTTGTTTTTTTATGTCTAGTATCTTGAGTTCTTTATATATTTTGGAAATCAGCCCTCTGTCAGATGTGGGGTTGGTGAAATCTTTTTCCATTCTGTAGGCTGCCATTTTGTTCTATTGACTGTGTCATTTGCCTTACAGAAGCTTTTCAGTTTTATGAGGTTCCATTTATTAATT
>LOJH01022990.1:0-12446 GCA_001685095.1 Ellobius talpinus | reverse complement strand
GTGTGTGTGTGTGTGTGTGTGTGTGTGTGTGTGTGTGTGTGTGTAGGGGGGAGGGGGGAAGTTTCTGTGACTGTCTTTAAATCTCCATTTTTTCCCCGTCTCATTTTCTCCTTCTTAATTTTTCCCATAAATGTTACTGGAACACTATGCATGGAAATTAGAAAAAGGATCTTGCCTGGGCCTATTAGTTTGTTTATTCTGTCACATGATTGTTTCAGTGTGTTTGAAGCACTATTTTGGAGCCAGACATAATTGCATTCTGTAGTTCTTCACCTTATTAACTGACAGAGCACTGTTTCTATTAGACAATTGATCCTGGGCAGATGAAGCCATTAAAAACAGTACTAATTAGCCAAAGAGAGGAGACAGCAACACAGGCTGCCTCACTTCCTTTTATGCTTAGGGAAGCTGATGTTCCAGACAAATAATAATTGATATGTAGTCTGCCTTAATTGTGGTTGTTAACAGCCTGTGGTATAATGACAGCCTGACAATTTCTGTCTAGCCTATTGTGTGTTTATTCCAGAATTCAAGAACTGCTGGGTTCTTGAATTCTTTTTAGTTAACTTGGGCTCTGGAGAATCGAATTCATTATGGCCCTAAAACCAAGACTCCATAGCTAATCCCATATTACAAGCGACCTCATACAGCTATCTCCAGATGTCAGACACTTGTTTGGGATGACTGAAGTACCCAA
This sequence comes from Ellobius talpinus, assembly GCA_001685095.1. Taxonomy (NCBI): domain Eukaryota; kingdom Metazoa; phylum Chordata; class Mammalia; order Rodentia; family Cricetidae; genus Ellobius; species Ellobius talpinus. The sequence goes on along the minus strand of LOJH01022990.1, from coordinate 11,749 downwards.
AATCCTGTGGACTTTGCAGCATGGCAAGTTTGAAGAATAAGCATCTGCGTCAGAGATACATTTTAAACATACACAGACACATACAGATACACACACATACATACACACACCTAATATTTCAATTTATTTGCAAACAGAATATGAGTTACACAGTGTACCAAGATTCTAACAGTCACATCATAACATACGAAACCATACAATACTAACAACAAAAGTTATTCCTTTCATTCATGAAGATAAACACCCTTACATGAACTGAAATTACTCTTCAGTTTGAATATGGCATATATATGTATATATATATATATGTATATATATATATCCTGTTTTAACATGATATGACATGGACCTTTAATTATTTAATAATTTGATGGATATTTAATTATTTGATAAAATAGTAATACAAGTATCTCAAGGGATAATTTTTCCTCAGCATGAAACTATTGCTGAGTCACCTCCAGGTCAAACACCAACTATCACGAGTCCTTCTCCGTAGGAAAGGTCTTCTTCTCCAGTCTTTCTACAGATGGCAGTACAGAAAATGTGACACTGGCATGTCCTAGCACGATGCCTGAGACAAGACTAACTGGTCTTGGAATCCAGGCTGTCTGGTGATAGCAAGAGCAGAGTGCACAGCGTACTTAATCTTCATTGCCTCAGTGCTTCCTTCTGCAGCATAGTGGTGGGGAGCTTCTGAAGGTGCTGGTAAGAGTAGGTGGAACTGACTGATTTTAAAAAAATGACAATATTTTTTTAATACTCAATTTTGCTGGATTTCCTTATGTACTACAGATATGCTGTCTCCCATCTTTCCCTGCATTTGAATATCATCTAACTCTTTTTTTTAAGGATTAGCAAGTTGCAGATGTCCATTTAAAACAGTTCCCAGTCCCTTATTTAATTCTTACAATTTCATGTATTTGTAGATTTCCCTTGAAATAAATCAAGATATATTTTCTAGAGAAGAAAAAAAATGTCCTCCATCCTTTTTCCAGTCAAGGCTGGGTGATTTTGGGAATCAGAAGCAATGATTATAAAAGCCCATGTCAGCTCAACACTAGTTGAAACACAAGTGAATTATTAACCAGTAAGTTCTGGGGATTACTTGTAATAACATGGTGATTCATCAGGAGCTACATCACCAAGCAGTTCCCTGGACTGATGCACTGTGGAAGAGTCCTGCCCACAGTGCGTGCTATTAATGAAGGAGCGTTTCCTCCATTGCTATGTTGTTTCCTTCCACAATCTGGAAGGTGGCCACTATGCTCAGCTCACAGACAAGTGGTGTGTTTTCTTTCAAAGAAGGGTATATGCTTTATTTAAGACCAGATGGAGATTCAGGGGAAATGTAGATAATATGATATTTTCTCTTCTGCACAGCTTTCACTAGCATTAATATTTTGTATTGCCATGATATACTTTTTACAATTAATGAGTGAAAGCATATTATTTTTAAAAATTGCTGCCTTTTCAGTTGTTCTGTGGAGTACATTTGTGTGCCATGCACTCACATGAGGTTAATAAACAGCCTGGGGGATTTGGTTCTATCCTTCTACCATGTGCTGAGGATTAGACAAGAGGTCACGTTTGGCAGGAGGTACTCTTACCGTGCTCTCTCACAGGCTGAGGTTCCCTATTTGAAATAAAGGGGTGCTTTGCCCGGGTAGTCTTTGTTTTCTTTTCCTGCTGCAGTCTTGCCACTTCAGGGTTCCCTAGAGAATGTCATGCTTCATTCTGTAGTCCTTTTCCTGAGCTGCCCTGGACTGGGACCTTTTTAAATATAATCTTAGGACTGCCCAGTCTTGAGGGATTCTGATCATGAAGTTTGTGCAAGGTCCCTCGTTCAGGATTTATTTAATATTATTCTCTGGATTTAGAACACAGTTTGGTTTGGGGAAAGCAATCTGAGTAAACCACCTCCTTCCTATAGAAGTGAGAGGAGAACTTGGACTGAGGTGTAAAATAGGAAATGACCGCTTTCAGAAAAGTTACTATTTTCCTGGGTTGATTCCCATCATCCCCCTCGCCTAGGAGAACGCAACTTCTTCAAAACGTTGGACTGAGGGAAAAGAGCCAGGGCTGGGTGATGGTGGACCAATCAGGAAGAAGAGGAAGATTAAAGAGAGAATCTAGGGGAGAGGATCTTAAAGTCTGACACAGAGTTCTCCTAGAGGACCCTACCATGTGCGTGTGGCAGCTGTTTTTTCTTTCGGGTTTTGTTCTTTTATTTTTCCCTCTCTGCGGGTAGTGTTTCTCTGTTCCCTGTAATTGTGTTCAAACCCTCAAGATCTCCACTTTCAGTCTTTGGTGGATAGGGGCTGACTTAGTGTTCTTGCCTCAGCATTCCTAATCTGCTTTATGTATGACATACCCGGGTTTCTACTCCCAGGACCCTGGTGCTGCCATTTTATTTTTGCAGTGGATCTGTAATTGTTGCTTTCTGTCAGGGTTCTTCATTGCCCCGTTCAGGTCTCTGTCTCAGATATTGGTCTGTCATGGTCTCTCAGTGGCATCTCACTCTCTACACTTCTCATAGCTGCCGGAGTGGATCTTCTTCAGCGAGAATATCTGTCCATACCACAGCAGTACCCCTAGACAATACCCTTCACCAAGACACAAACAATCGCCAGTGTACCAGTGGTACATGCTCTCAACATAGCCTGTCACTAACTTTGAGTCCGCACTGAAGGGCGTTTTCTCTACTGCAATGATATCTTCCTTACCTCCACTTCTTCTGGAAGGCAGTCATTAACCATACTTGACTGGTATGCTTTCCTTTAAGGAAGGGTGTATATTGAAAATTTTAAGTATTTGTCTTTCCTTTTCTCCCTTGCTTCTTCTTGTTTGCTCTATCAGTTTTCTGATGTGTGGAGTTATATTTATTTGTTTTATACTTCAGTGCGGAACATATGTTGGAAACTCCATCAGTTAGGTTTGCTGCTCCTTTAACACATTCCTGCATTAGAAACCACCTTTGCAGTAGCTCTGGTTGTGTAGGTTAGTAAGGATATGTTGAAGAGGCAGAAGTAGGAGGATATGAGTTTGAGGCCAGCTTGAGCAACACTTAAAATAACAACAACAACAACAACAACAAATCAAAAGAAACCACTTTGCTTTCTGAACTTACATGATATTCAGGGTTTATCCCATGCCTTGTGTGCTACAACACTGTGTGCTAAATTAATTTGTAAATGCATTGTATGTATATTAGAAACATTTGAGTGCATGTATTGCCCTTGGTCCAGGTCAGCATATTTTGGAAGACCTATTTATCATGATTAGTTTTATTTTATTCTACCATGAAAGAAAGGGTAAAAATAAAGAAATGCTTTGCAAACAGAGCAAAGTGTTTTTAATGAAAAGCAATTATCTGTCTGATTCAATGTGAAACATTCCATACTATTTGCTTTTGTTGAGATAAATTATTCACTAATGACCTAAAAGTCCTTTAGATGTTCCTGATCCCTGATCTTTTTCTGCAATATTCGTTTCCAGTTAGTGAGTAAAGTTGAGGAAATTCTGAGTCCTCACCTATATTTCTTTAGGTGGTTTTATAATAAAAAGCACAGTCTGATGCAAAGTTAAATGGGTAAATTTTAAAAGAATTTTTACTTTGAAATAAAAATCAGGCAAAGGGAATATGTTGGAAATCTATTTAAGATACACAACAAATGATTTCTGTGAATATTTTAAGTAGATATTCAATAGTTTAAAATGTTTATTTCTTTTGCAGTTGTTCCCACAAATTATCTACATCTATGTATTTAATTTTTAAAATGCCAGAGTACACAGCAAAATGTTCATTTATTCATTCATCAAATGTTGTTGCATTCTTGATCTGTACTAAAACTCCAGTCATATTTGAAGGATAAAAAATTTAGAAATGGATTTACTTGTGTACTCCAAAATTATTTAGTATCAGAGTAAAAATATGAAGACACAAAACTATAAAATATATCAGAAATACTTCTTACAAGTCTGAAATTTATGAAATATTTAGGGTATATGATAAATGATAGGCATTCATGTGGCTGTCACCTGGGTTTTAATAAATGTTGACATGGCTTAATTATCATAGGCCCTTTTGTTAATATTAAGAGCTATACTGCCAAACAAACTGAGTACAAATCTTATTCTGCCACCGACTTTTTTCTTGAAGTTGGTACATATATTTCCTAATATAAGTTTATAACCAACATATACAGTAATCATACTATATAAAATATTGTTTTATTAATGTATTTTCAAAACATATGAATTCTAATTTTATGTATTGTTTGGAATTTTCATGAATATTACAGCTTCAAACCTAGTATAAAACGGCATTTTGGAGAATTGCATTCTCTGAAGTCAGCAGGTACATATTCTAGCTGCTCTTACCTTAGAACCTATCTGATATCATCTAACGATAATATTCTTCTTAACTGCACTATAGCTTTGTACTAAGTTCTGCTCAAAACATCTATGAGTATTAAACCACTCAGCTTTCACAATAAATTGATAAGGTAGGTGGTATTGCCATTTTCACTTGGTTAAGAAAGTTTAGATCATCAAAATGCTTTGTATAAAATTACACATCTAGTAAGTGATAGAGCACTCTTTTTTATGTTGTTGTTTTGCTGTTTTGTTTTTTGAAACAGGGTTTCTCCACAGCTTTGGAGCCTGTCCTGGAACTCGCTCTGTAGACCAGGCTGGCTCAAACTCACAGAGATCTGCCTTTCTCTGCCTCTCCAGTGCTAGAATTAAAGGAGTGCACCACCGCTGCCTGGCATGGCAGAGCAATTTTTAAAGTCAAATTGTATGTTTTCACATCTCCCAATTCCTCCCCTTCTCATTAGCAATCAGGTTAAAAAATGTTTATTTATCTAACATCAGATTTGCTTGTGTGTACCCTACCAAAGTTTATCTTTTGTTCATTTATTATAAGGGTATATTTGTAATTTTCTTATATATTTAAAAGAGGTTCTTCCTATCACTATTAATCTGTGGCCAATTATTGCAAATGAAATATCTTTTTCCATTGTAATAAACATCTTTTGTCTGTGTAAGTGACTTTTGTTGTACAAATTATGTTTTTAAATGAATAAATATATCAATTATTTTCTGCTTTTAATGTTTTTTGCATCTTGCTCAGTAAATATTACTTCATATTTCCTGGACAAATACATAAAATCCTCTTATATTTTTCCTATGCATATGTAAAATTGACTGAAGAGCCTATTTCTGAGCTTTCTATTCAAGTCAAAAATAAATATGGGTGTCACTGAATTATGATAACACCATTTCAATAATTACTAAAAAGGACATTTGCTGTGTATGAAAAGACAAATTCCATTTCCTTGTTTTTTAATAGGAATTATCCTATAAAATCATTTCAATCCTTTAGCCCCATATAATTTTATGTATTCCCCAAGAACAACACATGCTCTTATTAGAGTTTTCCTTTTCCTGTGTATATTTTTTTGTTTTGATCATAATGAATAGTATAAATGTTATTGTTCTATTTTGTCTGATTGGGTTTTACTAATGTTTAAATAAATACATTACTGTCTTGTATATTGTTACTGGACCCATGAAATTTCAGACTGTTAGACTTGGCTCTTATTTACATGTGTTTTGTTAGTAATTCAATTCTAAATCAGGATCCTTGCACCTGACAAGACAATCCCCTTGTCTGGATTGTTAGAAACTGATTGTGTGGAAGAAGAAAGGTGTTAAGGTAAAGATGAGGTAGCACAGAAAGAGAGACATTTGCTGTATTGTGATTCAGGACAATAAATAACCAGGAATGTGAGATGCCAGAATTTAGGGTGTATGAATGTGATATCTGTGAGCAGGAGTCAACCGCATGGAACTTTGGAGTCTAAATAAAATAGAGGGGTTATTGCTCCTGTGGATCCTCCCTATTGTATGATCTCTTAGAGATGTGCTTGAGTAAGTGAATGCTGCCCTATGGGAAGTTGTGCTTGCCTGAGCTTTCACAGTTTGATCTGTTCTGTACAGTGTCCATGTAGATGGTTTGTTAGAACTGAGAAGGAGGTATGAATTACACTAATGAAACTGGTAGCTTAATATATAATGGACAAACCCTAGTGTGTGATAGGGACAATTCCTAGAGACTGAGTTGTGGTAGAACTAGATCATGGTTAAAAATGTGCATTTAATTAAGAACATTGAAGGTGATTAGCAGAAAAATATGAAGCTGAATTAACTTTGTAATGTATTGAAATCAAAAGTATTAGGGTGAATATTTCAACACATATGTATAGGCAAAGAATTCTTAATTCTCTACTAACATGATCTGGAAGCAACACCAGTCTCACAACTATAAATACATTTACTACCCAATTCCTGCTTTCAAATATACATTAAAGCAGAACAAGTTATAAGAATACCCTAGAGTCATGGAATAAAGCCTGAGAGAGTGAAGAGTAATAGAGGTATTAAAAAGAAGTTCACAGAAACAATATGAACAGGTTCTGTTCATCCCAAACTGGGACACTGTAAGCAACAAGCTAACTAAAATAATATTAGATCACAACTCTTCTTTAAAAAGAGATACAGGCTGGGTAGTCCATATTGAAAAAAAAATCAATGACACAAGTTTGGCCAGGAATGATTTACTGACTTCAAACTCTTTGAAAACTATTTATTACTTATAACTAGAATATAAATGTCACTTTCTCATGGAATAGTCTCAAGACATCACCTTAGTTAAATAAATAAATAATAAACAGATGATTAATAATTAAATATCACTCATAGTTAATTATTCTCCTTCATGAAGATACAATGATGCAAAGGAGCACAGTCTCACTTCCAGGAGATTCATAAAGCACAATTTGCTGTAAACCACTGAGGGGCCTAAGGTAATTCTGAATTGATCAGTAGACTACATAGTTAACTTGCCTGCATATTCAAAATTTCACAGTTTATTGTATTCCAGGAAAGAGTGATTCACTATTACGATATTGGAGAGGCATATTTGCTAACAGCAAAATGTAATGATAAATGTTTAATAAAACTTAGTAGTGAGGTTAAAAAAAGTAGTGAGGTAAAACACTATTGTCCTTCTTCCAGGGTGGTGATATAGGAAGACAACAAGAATAGACACTAAGAAATCAGAGAAGTTGGGTTGTGATGTCTTCTAACTTGAACTTTCCCTGCTAAAGGAAGGGTTATGAGTCTCAATTAAAAACAAAACTTACCATCACTAAAGGCACTTCACTAAGGTCATATGGGCAGCAAAGAATTATTAGAGAAAGAACATTCTCCCAACAGCTGAGCTGCCTGTAGTTGATCCAGGGAGGACTAGAGATGAAGCTCCCATGAGTTACCATCATGCTGAAGTGGGATTTTTGGTGATATAGGTGACTTTCAGTCATACATACTCCTGTAAAAAATCCTCCACTCATGCTGTCAAACCATTGCAAGAGGACCTCGGTTCAGATCTTAGTACCCATATATAAAGCCCAGGCATGCCTAGAAGTGTGCTTCATTGTAAAATCCCAACAATGAAGGGGATGGGGCTAAGGGGGTTGCTGAGGCCTGCCTTGATTCAGGTTCAGTGAGTGACCCTATCTCAAAAGAATAAGGCAGAAAGTAGTAAAGCAAGACATTTGAATCAAAGGTCTCTGGCCTCGCATGTACAAGCGCGCGCGCGCGCACACACACACACACACACACACACACACATATATAGTGCATGTACCAGACACATGCATACATACACACACATGCAAACACACATACACACAAACACAAAGCTTTTAAAAAGCATTTTATGTAGAATAATTATCTACAACTGATCTATAGAAATCTTGTTAAGAGAATATACAATTTTCAGATCTCTTAAAATTTTCCCTCCTATGAGAAAGTAACAAGAAAATATCCATTTACCTATACAATTAATTCATTTAAATGAGATTCTTTATTGTTAATGCAGAGAACACAAATGATGCTGGAACCACTTATCTTCAACCAATATGTATAGAAAAAAGATGTGGCCATTAGAAATATTAACAGTGTGCAAAGGCTTTATTTGTTCAAATATATTTAATAATAGCTATAAATTATACATAAAAAATGGTTAATAATTTAAATATTAACTGTATGTCAAAATAATTTGTTTAGTCTCACAATAATAATTTAATTGCAAGTTGTTGAGAGAAGTATACACAACACATAATAAATATTTATTGTGTTGAACAAGAGAAGGAATATCTAAGAAATTAACAGTTTAGCAAATGTTTGCACATTAAAAGCCTTTATTATTTGCTTAGACATGGAAGTAATTTGAGAGCAAATAATTAAAACCTAATACAAACTGTGTGGCGTTCAGATATGAGTTACATAGTGATTATTTCAAGAAGATAAATCTGAGTAAGAAATGCTCACATTCACTTATTCTCTGCAGACCCACTAATGCTTCCAATTTTTAGAAGGATTTTTGTAAATTATGGAGGAATAAAACATTAGAAATACTTTTATAGTTACCATTATTACCAATAGTCAGGCTTTTGACCTCCACATTTTATTGTAATGAGAAATTGGAATACTTAAAATCCAATTTCAAGAAAAATCATCAACATTAACAATGGGAATTTATAATGAATGAAGACCCTCACTTCTTGACATTATCCTTCCTCCAGGGCAGCTCTAAGTTGAATAGTTCTGACTACAATTCTATTATAATTTCCATGAGATTCAGGCATAGAGATATAGATAGATATTTGTGCTATTATTGACATTAAATGGCAATCAGGAATTGCATCATTATATCTTTCAAATTAGATTCAGCATTTGCTAAGGTAAATTTCAAGTTTTACTATCTTTACATAGTTAAAAATGTAGCATAAACAAATATCATATATCTTTGCCTAATTAAAGTGATGTGTGATTCCTCTCTGTATGCTGTGAATATGTTTTATTACCATTGGTTAATAAAGAAGCCATTTTGGCCTATGGAAAAGCAGAATAAAGCCAGGCAGGAAATACAAATAGAGATATATAGAAAGAATAGGCAGAGTCAAGGAGATACCATGCAACTGCCAAAGGAGAAGGACACTAAAACCTTTCTGGTAAGGCACAGCCTTGTGGAGATATACAGATTTAAAGAAATGAGTTAATTTAAGATATAAAAGTTAGTTAATAAGAAGCCTGAGAAAATAAGCCAAACAGTGTTGCAATTAATACAGTTTCTGTGTTATTATTTGGGTCTGGGTGGCCAGGAAACAAAGTAGTCTACTCTTACAAATGGCACCCAACATAGAGCAACAATATCCACATAGAACCTGATAAATCTGGGTAAGGAATTCTGGACACAAAAGAATAGAGTTAAGCACTGCTTCTTGGTAGCACAATTTTCTCTTGTGGGCTCTGTTTGCTAGAGGCAAGTGCATCTTCTTAAGAATAGGCTTCCTGACTCAGCATTAGTAGCAAAAATTGGGTGACTTCCTTAAAAATCAGCTTCCTGGTTTGTGCTGGGAGCATGAATAGCTCTGGCTCTTTCTGAAGGTCCTGTATTTAAATGAGCTTTGTGAACAGCTGTGCTACAAGTTGTTTAATGGTAACATAGACCCACTGAGTCCCTGGAAGTGGGGCTCTTAGCATGGCTCACAGAAGCAGTAAACATACCTCTGCCATGCTGAACAGGACAAAGTCAATAGGCATGGCCGCAGAGTTTTTACTACCTACTCCTGCTTAGCAGTTTCTTTTTTAAATAGGTGCTCCTGGTTAGAAAATGACTACAGATATACAATAAAGACAGATTTAAGAAAAAAAAGACCTCGAAATGAGTCGCAGTGTGGGATAAATGTACATGGGCTTAAGAGCGGGAGAAAAAAAAGTACAGACAGTCATAGATTGAAGGAGTAAAGATAATAAAATAAATAGTAATAGAATAATAAAAAAGTCACATAAAGATGGAAAATACATAGAGAGTCTGGATTATGTACATTATTGTGTTTTCTTTCAACTTTTGACTGTGGAGAGACATTTGATTTGGGGGCTGCTAAGCTAAAACAACATACATGTTTTAAAGGTATTGGGACTTCAAAGTTTGAGTCTAAGGATATGTTGCTTTGGATAAGAGGTTCTGCTTTTGTTTCCACAGATGATGAGAACCTTTGGATTCTTTCCAGGCTAATGTTGTTTGATGAAACAAGAATCCCAAAAGGTCTCTGTGAACCCTAAAAATGCTTCACCCAACAAACGGCAGCAAGCAACTTGGAGAAAACTGTGCCAAAGTTCCCAAAATGATTGTTTATAAATGTTTATTTTCATTTAAAGGGGATTGGATATAAATGGTTTAATGGTCACAATCAATTTCTTTAAAAAAGGAGGGGGATATGATATGGAAATGAATACTTTACATTGGTATGGATCATGGTCTATTGATACAAATTTAAGGTTAATTTTGTTACATGGTGTATATGTATTTAAAGTATTATGGTTATACAGTTCATTTAAAATATAACAAATAATTAAAAATTACAGATTCACTTATAATAGTCAAATTTGTAATCATATTAGTTAGGTTTTCTAGATATTCAAAGATATATTTCAGTTAAGTAATCTTTAATACTTCAAAGACCTACAGAATATGGCATTAAAAATGTTGTAAGAACTTAGACAATTTTTGACAATGAGACACAAGGAGATGATGGCATCAAAGAGTCTCATTATGGAAATTCTTAGCCATTTGGGCAAGAAACAGCTCTTGTCTGAACTGCTTGATGTCATGCTGTATAAACTGGACATGTAAGACCTAGAGAAAAATGATTGCTGAACTTTCAAAAAGGTGAGACAATTCTTCAGGTTTCCTGTTCCATGAAAGAGTGTGCCAGACTTTGTAGTTGGAGGCTGCTCATGCATTTCCCAGCCTCGCAAAATAATCACTCAGAAACTATATTAATTTCAACACTGTTAGGCCAATATCTTACTCTCATATTTTAAAGTAACTGATCTCCACTAATCTCTGCATCACCTTGGCCTACCAGGTCTTGGCCTACCAGGAAAGTTTTGGTGGGCTCCAGAGGAGGTGTCTGTCCCCAGCAGCAGCTACATGGCTTCTCACTGACTCTGACTTCTTTCTTCTAGCATTCAGTTTAGTTTTCCCACCTTGCTCTATTTTGCTAAGCCACTGGCCTAAACAAATTTATTTATTAACCAATAAAGGCAACACATAGACAGAAGGACTTCCCACACCAAGACATTCTGCAGTACACAGAAGAAAGTGACTGACAAACTGCAAATAGAGACAAAGCAGTCTTCCAAGTTTCCTAATTCATAGAAAAGTCTGCCTCATACTATGGACCTGTAGGCTGAAGATGGATGCCCCAACATTTCAAAAGAACTTTGCTTGACCAGTCAGTGAGATGTCTTTGTCAATTCTAGAGTTTTACAAGTTGCTTACAATGCATTTTCTGTTTACTTATATAATATTATATCCTTCTTTGGTCTTTGAAGAATGAAAGACAGTTATAGTTTTCCTTAGTTATGGTAAAAGATAAATTAGATATAAAACTTTAGACTCAGAAAGACAGATATTTTCCTTAATTTGTCAAATGTAAATGGACTAAAATATTATAACTATAATTCTTGCTTGATAACTGTTTTGTATGTGTAACTTTACTATTTTAAAGTTAAGATCATCTTTTTGTTTATTGAGAAGAGGGGAATTGATATGGTTTGACACGAGGGGTTGGCTTGTTGGGGTTTCTGCCCTGCCCAATTCCCCACAGCCGGC